>RXPK01003317.1:0-69805 GCA_004143645.1 Protaetia brevitarsis
TCATTGTAATCACAACCCAGGCATAATCAGCACAAAATTCCTGCTTATACTTCATACGAAAAGACTACTCAAGAATATAAGCATATAAAAGGTAACATCTTATGAGACTGAAAATCCTTGCAAAATGACGCCTGGGAGACTAAAAATAATCTTAAAGCCCTCTTTCCGTAAAAAATATCGAAATGCTGACGCCACACCCCAGTGAATAATCCAAAGTCATCTTGGGTAAAAGTTAAGTAATAATAAATTTTGAGATACTTCTAAGCTACATGACTTTAAAGATTAATAGAGGAAACACACTCGAGCAAGTCTCCACAGAGATATCAATATGAACCTCAATGAGTTCCTCTCAATATCACTCCCAGTAGTTTACAGTTTGAACAAACGAACTACTTATTGTGTAGTGAAACTTGAAAACTGAGTTTGTGTTTATTCCTGGACCAAAACGCATCTTGTCTATCGTGTTTAAATTAACCATTTGGGATAGCATTGACCAAAACGGTTGTAGACTATGTTGCAATCGCGGAAAAGTCGTAATATTATTTGACTCCAGAGTGAAGGTAAATCATCAAGGGCATATAATATCCAGTGATCGTTTTTTAATAATATGGACAAGGTCGATTAATAAGATTAGAAAATGAATAGGCCCCAGAACAGAACCCTGGGAATGCCTTTCCGTTACACACCTAAATTAGATTGAAATCACAGATAACAACCTCTGTCTACGTCGGACCAGTAACTGCGACAATTGAAGAGCACCCCATTGATACCATATCTTTCCAACTTGTGGACAGCTAAATGTGACGAAATTACCGAAGGCATCGTCATCAAAAACATAAAAAGCAGGTGTATAGATCGAATAAGTTAAAAAAGTCGATATAAATGAAAGCGCTATAATAGAACGGTTTGCAAAGAAACCATGTTGATGCTTGAAAATAAGTTAATTGGTAAAAAATCATAGTTGTCTTTTATATGCTCTCATATCATAAATCATGCTTCCAAAGTAGTTTTCGCATTTTTGTTGCCTTTTCAATCAATCGATTATCTTCATGAATTTTTCAATGTGACGCTGTAGTATATCAATTAGATTTTGTTGTCAGGAAACCCAAGTCATAACGTTCAAATCTAATTGTTTTTATACTTTGATATTTTGAGTATAAATCTAACATAACGTTTTTTTATGTGTGGGGTGTTCCGCGGAGGGCTTTGTGAAATTCTCTTTCTGAACGTCTGTAACAACATTATTGGCCATAAATAGAATGAAACAAAGTTCATAAATTTCTTCTTTGATCGCAATTTAAATGCCGCTATTTCGTCGTCTTTGTTTTAACTTATACATGGAAATATTTATTTATTGTCAGCTACATAGTTTTAATATCTTCTCATAACCGTGCCCTAAACTGTGCCAAAAAACCACTTCTGTCGTGTATCAATTTTTTGATTTTTGTCATTATAGAACCGGATATATGCAAGAAAAACTGAATATAGCGCATATATATCATCGATTTTCGAGAAAATATGCATAACCTGCATATATCCAAACAAATTGCGACAATATGCAAAATTTTTACTAAAATAAATAAGAGCAGAAATTTAAACCTTAAACTTTATTGCACAAAATTTTTTCATAACATATTTTAAAACATTTATAATAAAACGTTTTTTCAAATTGCTGTAAAAAAAAAGTTTGTCTTCTATCAAAATACATATGTTTCGAAATAGAAAAGCTTCTTCAACATCCACACTGTAATTGGTGCATTTTTAAACTTTGCAAGACATTCTAAACAAAAATTAAAGTCGAAATCTTGTACTGTTTCACCTTCCAAAATTTTCTTAAACTTTCTTCAATTTCAAATACCCCGCAGTTTTATTTATCACTTTTTTAAATTTATCGTATATAGAATACCTAATGTATCCTTTAACCTTCTTACCATAACATATCAAATTCGTCTCTATTGCGACTGATTCCAAGAGAGCGACATCCCTTGCGTTTCTAGTTTACGAATGGAACTGACAAACAAAGCTATAATTTGACTTAATATAAAAAAAGTTTTGTAGCAATTCTGTTGATGTTAATATCTTTTTACAGTTTTCTAGAGCAAATGCAGTCAGCAGTGATTTCAAGAATTACATTTTTATTCTTCAAAATTATCGGCGAAAAAAATTGCAGTCTCATAACTATGTACCCCATCTCGTAATAACGGTTCAGGAGGCAACTAACACCGGGAAGTCGTTCCTTATAAATTGGATTCGTAAAGGTGCTCTTAAAAAATACTTTTTTGACATTGCTAATTAAATCATAATCAAAGGGAATTGATTCCTAATGTCTTCGCTCACACGATTGAACCCATGAGCTAAACAAGTGTTATGAATAAATGCTACTATAAAAAAAAAAAATTGACCGGCTTTTATCATGTATGGTGCAGCGTCGGACAACATTAGTAAATTTTTCACAAGGCTATACTTCCAGGTAAAAAGAAATTTGATAAATTCTTGAACGAATTGGACAATTTTCACATATTTGTTTTTGAATTTTTACAATAAATTAAAATATGATTTACCTACAACACCTTCATGAAGAAGTTTTCATCTACATGATATAAATAAAATTCCCTACCAATTGTTGAATTTCTGCTATTGTTTGCTGGTAACTGTAATGTGATATTAATTTTTCGTAAGGTACTTCGTCAGGTATATTATGTTTGCAATAATTTTGGCAGAAATGATTTCAAATTTACATTGTTTAAACTGCTAAATGGTATGTTAGACGAAATTAATGCGTTACATAGATCCGTATTATATTCTTCTTGTTCTGAGTTTCGTGAAGGTTGATGCTACAAATTGACGTATTAGATAGCTGCACAGCATGCGGATCCGCTTAGTTTTTACATTTCCAATACCGTGATGGAGTTTTAAGCGTGTTGATCAATCAGGATTTCTCTCAGAAGACACCTGCAACAACAATTGTCATTTTATATCAAAAGTTAAATAAATTGTAAAAACAATTGTAAAGCTTTTAGTAAAATTAAACTAACCATTTACTGCAGGCTCGACAAAATATTTGCTAGCCATCCTTTACCAGTTCCAGGATATGGTTAAATCCATAAAGAAATTTTGTTCGCTATACTCATGGTATGTACGCACGGTATTTAAAAACGTAACACAATTACATGCTGTTTCGCTCAAAGATATTCAATGAATGAATAGTTTATTTGGGAATTAATAATAATAAAACGTATTTACCACATCCCTTCTGCTAGGCGAAATTAAACACGTGCAGTTCTTGGAAAAAAGTATTAGAGAAACCAATGTAGAAGATTTATCGTTCTGAGAATTGTCGGTTGTCGATCTACATTAGGAATTACTAGGAATTTTTACTAATAGAAAGGATAAGAAAAAGCTTAAATATGCAATATATGCAACTTTTGCAATATTATGCATAGAAATGCCTAAATATGCAATATATGCAATCACTAAATTCGCGTTAATTAACTTCAATTAGTGTAATACGTCTACATATAGACTATAATTAAAGATATGCAAAAAATAAAATATATGCACTTTGCATATAATCCGGTCTCTAGTCATAATGTTTTATTAAAATCTTCACAATTCCAAAAATATCGCCTAAATGCGAATTGCAGATAATATAGAGTTTATTTGCAAAAAAAAAAACAATTACAAATTTAGTCGAAAGACTCTTTCACCCAAAATATTCATAATTAGCCTCAGCTACGCTTCTATTGTCTTCAGTTTGTCTTGTGCCGACTGCTAGGGGTCTTTTATATCCCGCTTATAGCATCAACCGATGATTGCTCGTCAATTGTACAGTTGGGAGAGCAAAAAATTACTACACAATCACGCACCCGATGTGTGCGAAATAGACAACACAAAGGGAAATGAATTAGATTTCGGCAGAAGGGCAGAGGAAAGCCCCCGCGCCAGCAGAAAGCGGGAGTCGATGCGGCGGATGAAAATGGCCGGTTATTTGTCGAAATCGCACAGAACGGTGATTAACACGTTTAGAACTCATTTAAGTCCACGAGTTTCAATTAAAGTTGAAAATACGTGCTGTGAAAGTTGTTTTATCAAATTAAGGAGTCCCTCTGGAAGAAAATTCCTTACTTTTTTTTTGTCCTGTACATTTTATTCAGTAGTAGAGACCGGATTATATGCAAAGTGCATATATTTATTTTTTGCATACTTTAATTATAACCTATATGTAGACGTATTACACTAATGAAGTTAATTAGCGCTAATTAGTGATTGCATATATTGCTATATTAGGCATTTCTATGCATAATTTTTACAAAAGTTGCATATATTGCTATTCAGCGCTTTTTCTTATCCTTTCTATTAGTAAAAGTACTACTAACTCCTAATGTAGATCGACAACCGACAATTCTCAAAACGATAAATCTTTACATTGGTTCTCGAATACTTGTTTCCAAGAACTGCACTGTTTAATTTCGCCTAGCAGAAGGGATGTGGTAAATACGACTTTATTATTATTAATCCCAAATAACTATTCATTCATTGAATATCTTGAGCGAAACAGCATGTAAATGTTGTTACGTTTTTAAATACTGTCGTACATACAATAAGTATAGCGAACAAAATTTCTTTTATGATTAAGCATATCCTGAAACTGGTAAAGGATGGCGACAAAATTATCGTCGAGCCTGCCAGTAAACTGTAAGTTTAATTTTACTAAAAGCTTTACAATTGTTTTAAAAATGCTTGAACTTGTGATATAAATGCACAATTGTGTTGTACTGTTCTTCTGAGAGAAAATACCGATGATCAAACACGCTAAAGCTCCATCACATATTGAAAATGTGAAAAACTAAAGCGATCCGCAGTGTGCAGCAATCTATACGTCAATGGTAGCATCAACTCACGAAACTCAGAACAAAAGAATATAATACGGATCTGATGTAACGCATTAATTTCCCTCAAAAAATACCATTAGCAAGAGTTAAACAATGTAACTTGAAATCATTCTGTAAAAATATTGCAACTATATATTGACGAAAGTACCTTACGAAAAAAAAAAAAAAAAAAAAAATATGTCACATTCTGTACCAGCAAACAATAAGCAGCAAATTCAACAAATGATAGGGAATAATTTTTATTTATATCATGGTAGATGAAAGTACGGATAAGTGTGACCGTTATATGCCCATTTGTAATAGGAATTCTTCATGAAGATATTGTGTAAATCATATTTAATTTATTGTAAAGAACTTCAAAAAACAAATATGTGACAATTGCCCAATTCGTTCAAGAAGGTTTAATCAAATTTCTTTTTATCCTGGAAATATACCTTATGAAAAAATGTTAACAATGTTGTCCGACGCTGCACCATACATGATAAGGCCGCGCAAAATTTAACATTTTTTTGTAGTAACATTATCATACCACTTGTTTAGCTCATGTTCAATCTGTAGCGAAACATTAGGAATCAATTCCCTTTGATTAATGATTTAATTAGCAAATGTCAAAAAAGATAGTTAAAAGCACCTTTACGAATCCAATTTTATAAGGAGCGACTTCCCGTGTTAAGTTGCCTCTGAACCGATTTTACGAGATGGGGTACATGGATACGAGGTTGCATTTTTTTTTTCGCCGATAATTTTGAAGGAATAAAAAATGTAATTCTTGAAATCACTGCTGACTGCATGCGCTCTAGAAAACTGTAAAAAGATAGTAACATCAACAGAATTGCTACAAAACCTTTTGTATATTAAAACAAAATTATAGCTTTGGTTCAAGTTCCATTCGTAAACTAGAAACGCAAGGATGGTCGCTCTAGGAATCAGCGAAATAGTAGACGAATTGATACGCTATGTTAAGAAGGTTAAGGGTACAATAGGTAATTCTATATTACGATAAATTTAGAAAAGTGATAAAATAAAATGCGGGTATTTGAAATTGAAGAAAGTTAAGAAAATTTGGGAAGGTGAAAAAACAAAACGATTTCGACTTTAATTTAGTTTAGAATGTATTGCAAAGTTAAAAAATTGCAACCAATTACATCTGTGGATGTGAAAGAAGCTTTTCTATTTCGAACATATATGTATTCTGTAAGAAGATAAAACTTTCTTTTACACAATTTTGAAAAACATTTAACTTATAAAGTGTTTTAAAAATATATTGTGAAAAAATGTTGTGCAATAAAGTTAATGTTTAAATTTCTGCTCTTATTTATTTTATTAAAAATTTGCATATTGTCGCAATTTTTTTGCATATATGCCCCAGGTTTAGCCATATTTTCTCAAAAATCGATGCATTATATGCGCATATATTCAGTTTTTCTCCAGTCTCTAGTCATTACTACAGATATTTGAATCAATAAAATCACTCGTTGAAAAGTATTTTGTTCATTTAAATCAATCTAAGTTAGAGAGAGTAAGTTTATCTAATCCAGAAGGAATGGTTGGACATTGCCTTATTCACGGTAAAATATGACAGAAAACCCTCATGTTGTATGTCACGACCATATACAATCCTCGCCTGTATTATGACTACCATCGATTCCCGAAAATTGACATAACTAAGACATGCTTAGGCCCATGCAGGTCTTCCGCAAACACACCGCAACCCCATTTTAACCGTTTACATTCTCGAAAATGCCATTCCCCCAAACAGTCTTGTGTATGGTTGTACATGTAAAAAGTGCTTTAACTTATGCGTTGAATACATCTGGCATTCCATCTAACGAGGAAAAAGATGTGGTGGCATTTTCCCCTTGGCTAAATCGTTTGAGCCTTGTGTCCGGCTCTAAATAGAAGTTTGCGTGCTTCTGATACAGCACTGACGTATTCACGATCCAAGATGGTAATAGACCACTTTTCTTAGGTCGTTGATTGAATACGTTAGACGGCTTTTACGTTAGAAACGACAGGGCGCATGCGATATATGATTTTAAGTACTTTATAGGTTCAAATTGATAGGTTGTAGGTGATTATTGGCAAACTTCTTGGATTTTTTTTTCTTACTTTTAATGCTGCTGGTAAATTATACAGGAGGCAAAATAGAATGTTATGGTGTTCGATTACGAAATACACAAAGAACAGCGCTAAAGTACCTTATACAGGGTGTTGGGTAAACATGCGGCAAAAATTCAAGGGGTTATTCCTTGGCCTAGTCTAAGAATATTTTGTCCTATGATGATTTTTGAAAAACCCTTTTGTTTCGAAGATACAGGGAGAACAAAATTTGCGACAGTAACATTTTATTATCAAAAACTACATGTAAAGTTGGTCAATCTACAATAAATGATCGAAATGGCTTCCTCCAGGTTGGATACAAGCATTCAATCTTCCCGTCATTGACTGTCGACCTCTTTCAAACACACCAGGGTCGTTTCTAATACAGTCACACCCAGCAATTATCCGATTTCGCAAATTGTCCAAATTCTCCACTGGAATAGCGTAAACTATTGACTTCAAAGATCCCCAGAAGAAATAATCTAGGGTGTTTAAGTCTGGGGATCGAGCAGGCTATGCGTGTGGCCCACCTCGACCAGTCCAGCGATCTCCGTATGTTGCTGTTAAAAAGTTACGAGCAACCAAACTGAAATGTGGTGGCGCACCATCGTGCATAAGCCACATTGCAATTCTTGTCGCGTATGGTACATCCTCCAGAAATTCAGGCATCGGCGTTGCTTCCAGAAAGTTGCGGTACACCACGCCTGTAAGTCTTCCTGGTAGAAATACCGGTCCAATTAGATAGTCACCCACAATTCCAACTCAAACATTCAACGAGAACTGATGTTGAAAACGATCTTTAAATACCTCATGCGGATTTTCATCCGCCCACACATGGTAATTACGAAAATTCCTTATTGCATTTCTTGAGAAACTGGCTTCATCGGTAAAAAGAATCTGTGTCAGGAATAGAGGGATGCGAACTAATGTTTGCAATATCCATTGACATAATGCAATATGTGGAGGAAAATCAGCAGGTAGTAGTGCTTGAACGCGTTGAATGTAGTATGGATACAACAAATTGTCCTTAAGAATATTCCAAACTGACCAATGACTTACATTCAAAGTATTTGCAATTTTCGCGTAGAACTACCAGGATCTTCCTCTATCATCTCCAGCACACTACTGTTCTAATTGCACCGTTCTTACAGTCATTGATCTTCCTGGCCCTCCACTTCGTTTCATTGAGCCTGTTTCACGAAGACGTCGATGAATGTTTTCGAAGATTTTTCGGTCGGGGACATTACGGGCAGGAAATCGTTCAATGTACAATCGTCTAGCTTCTAATGAGTTGCCATCAGCAAGTCCATACATGAATGGCATATCAGTCATCTCAGCATTGTGTATACATCATGATAGAGGATTCAATGACTATTAAAGACACGTGAAACAGCCAAACGTCACTCAATCTAACAAACGCGACCGATGAGACGTATTCAAATGAATCCACACTAGATTAAAACAGCCGTTTTCATGTGATCGAGATCGAAAAAAATACAACGCATTGTAAACAATTTTCTTGTACTTTGATAAACTCATTGCGCGTACCACCATACTTTTATTTACATTAATAATTTCAAACGAATATCGAATATGGTTGTCGCAAATTTCGTTCGCCCTGTATCTTCCGAAACGAAGGGGTTTTTCAAAATCATCATAGGACAAATATTCTTAGAATAAGCCAAGAATAACCCTAATTTTGCCCGCATGTTTACCTAACACCCTGTATATTACATTGTTAGGTTTAAATGAAATAACCGTGAAAGAAGACACCAATGGGTATCATGCTATTGTGCCATTCGCTCTTGCAGGATAATCGATATAAATTAAAAAAAAGTGAACTCGACCTTGCCATATTTAACCCTTAAATCGCGATTGTAATAATGGCCCTAATAAATTACTACAAGCTGAGCTAAACTGATTTAAAACTTTGTAAAATTAATAAAATGGATGGGGGGAGGAAAAAAGGGGGGAGAGTTGGCCCATGATTGGTCCCAGCACTATAATAATAATAATAATAATAATAATCTTTATTAGCCACTAGATCTAGCAGATATGGGCTTTGTCAACAGCAACAACAGAAATTACAAAATAATAGCACTAAAATATATGTATATAAAAAGAAAAGAAAATTGACATGCTAAGAACCTAGACACCTCAAGAAAAATAGTCAGATATCTTATAAAAACAATTATCAGTAAAATAGTTACGGATTGATATTTTAAACTTACTGAAGTCAGACTCATTACGCAGTCTACTCGCAGTCCATCATGAATCTTGATGCAAGCGTAGCCCGGACTTTTCTCAAACAGTGCAGTTCGATGTTTGGGAATGCGCAACATACTCAAATGTCTCGTATTGTAGGTTGTATTAAAATCAACATTACTAACAAAGTCTGCAGTATGTTTAAATGCATATATTGCAAACTCATACAAAAACAATGAGGGCAGAGACATGATACGGTGGTGGTGAAATAATGGTAGGCAAGAATCTGTCTGTCTTAATGAAAATATGGATCTGATAATTCTTTTCTGTAACAAAAAGCACCGAGAAAAGTGTGGGGACAGGCCCCAAAAGATAATACCGTATCTTATTCGAGACTCAATGTGAGCATGATAGAACGCCAAGATAGTACCACGATTAACGCTAGTTCGCAGCTTGGACACGGCATAACTAAAAAAACATAGCTTAGCGCAGAGTGCGGAAATATGATATTGCCATGAAAAGACGTCGTCAATAATGCATCCAAGAAATTTTGTATTTGAGGTAATGGGAACAGTTTTTGGGTTGAACCGTATAAGCAAAGATTGATCGCGTATCTGTCTACCTGTATTGAAAGATAATAAGCTAGTTTTTGTTTCATTAATCTTCAAACAGTTATTATTACACCATTGTGACATGTTATGTGCATATGTAGTTCCCTTCTTTGACGTCTCGGCTACAGAAGAATCAGCAAAAATAATTGTAGTATCATCGGCGAATTGCTAATGTCATTAATATTAAAACTATCACTCAAGTCATTCACATAAATCAAACAGCAAGGGGCCGAGAACAGAGCCTTGAGGTATGCCCCGGGTAACATCGATTACTGATGAGCTTGTAGTGTTGTTAGAATTAATAGTATTAAATTGCTTACGATTACCTAAGTATGATGTGAGCCATCGTAAGCCCTGACCTCTAATCCCATATCGTGACAGTTTACGAAGTAACAAGTTATTCAATATTGTCACGAGCCGCCACTGAGTTATATATATACTGATTGTTTATATATACAAATAATTATATAACACACAATAACAAATAATTTCTCTAATAATTAATCCAAAAAGAGATATACATAGTGTCACCTTTAGAAATATTGAAAACATCTAAGTCTAGTTTGAGTAACCTTCTTACGGTGTAGTGCGATATGAAGAAAGCAGTCTTCGCTTTTGTTAAAATTCAAATTCCTATGTCCATCAAAATAGGTTCTAGGCTGGAGCAGTGTAGTGGAGCAGAAGCAAATTAGACGGCCATCAGAAACCTGCTCCATCTGCTCCGAGCCCAGAACCAGATTCGAAATAATATCAGGTCTGGGATTTCACAAACATCTCTAGTTTATACACACCCATCATATAATTAAATTTACACTTTATCACTCAGAATTCCACTTTCCTTAACTTCCAAAATCCCAAATTTCCAAACCTCCCATTTGAAACACCAAGACACTAATACACAATGTGGAGGCCATTCTCTTTGCTAATTCAATACTCGTAGCTTCCACGACCAGTCTCAGTGAAGTGCTCTTGAGGCTCTAATCTCGGCACGTACCTAACCCTTCCCTAAGCTCACACCCTTCGCCCACGGCGGTCGTCTTTGATTGACCGTGAGTGGCGTTTCATCGCTTAATTGCCCAGCGCCCCGGTTCGCATCTGATCCGCAATTAGGACAACTCTTTATTAAGTAAGGAGTCTGCGATCCTGACGGCCATTTGGGGTACGAGTGCTTGTTTACAGATCGCCGCTTTTGTGTACGTCTAATGGATGCTGGAACTGTGTGTGTGTATGTACGTGTCTTTTGTTTGTGTGTATGTGTATGACTGGGGTTGATAAGATGAGTTTGAGATATTAGGTGGTTTTATTTTCTAACGCTGTTTGGTTTATTAATGCTTTAAATGAAAATATTTATTGTGATTTATAACTAGAGACCGATTAATGCCAAAGAAAAACTGGAATATATGCGCATATATATGCATCGATTTTTCAGAAATTATGCATAAACCTGGGTCATATATGCAAAAAAAATTGCGACAATATGCAAAATTTTTACATAAAATAAATAAGAGCGGAAATTTAAACATTAACTATATTGCACAAAATTTTTTCACAACATATTTCTAAAACAATTTATAATTAAATGTTTTTCAAAATTGTGTAAAAGAAAGTTTTGTCTTCTATCAGAATACATATGTTTCGAAATAGAAAAGCTTTCTTTCAACATCCACAGATGTAATTGGTGCATTTTTTAACTTTGCAATACATTCTAAACTGAAATTTAAGTCGAAATCGTTTGCTGTTTCACCTTCCAAAATTTTCTTAACTTTCTGCAATTTCAAATACCCCGCATTTTTATTTATCATTTTTTTAAATTTATCGTATATAGAATTACCTATTGTACCCTTAACCTTCTTACATAACACATCAAATTCGTCTACTATTTCGACTGATTCCGAGAGCGACATCCCTTGCGTTTCTAGTTTACGAATGGAACTTGAAACAAAGCTATAATTTGACTTAATATACAAAAGGTTTTGAGCAATTCTGTTGATGTTACTATCTCTTTACAGTTTTCTAGAGCAATGTAGTCAGCAGTGATTTCAAGAATTACATTTTTATTTCTTCAAATTATCGCGAAAAAAATTGCAGCCTCTAACCATGTACCCCATCTCTAATAATCGGTTCAGGAGGCCACTTAACACCGGAAGTCGCTCCTTATAAAATGGATTCTAAAGGTGCTTTTAAAAATACTTTTTTGACATTGCTAATTAAATCATTAATCAAAGGAATTGATTCCTAATGTCTTCGGCTACACGATTGAACCCATGAGCTAACAAGTGGTATGAATAAGTTTACTATAAAAAAAAATTAAATTTGCGCGGCTTTTATCATGTATGGTGGCAGCGTCGGACAACATTAGTAAAATTTTTCACAAGGTATAGTTCCAGATAAAAGAGAATTTTATAATCCTTCTTGAACGAATTGAGGCAATTTGTCACATTATTTGTTTTTGAAGTTCTTTACAATTAAATTAAATGTGATTTACCTACAATATCTTCATGAAGAATTCTATTAACAAGTGGCAAATAACGGCGCACACTTATCCGTACTTTCATCTACCATGATATAAATAAAATTATCCCTACCATTGTTGAATTTTCTGCTATTGTTTGCTGGTAACAAGATGTGACATAATTTTTCGTAAGTACTTTCGTCAGGTTATTCTGTTTGCAATATTTTTACAGAAATGATTTCAAATTAAACATTGTTTAATCTTGCTAAATGGTATGTTAGACGAAATTATGCGTTACACAGATCCGTATATATTCTTCTTGTTCTCTGAGTTTCGTGAAGTTGATGCTACACATTGACGTATAGATTGCTGCACAGCTGCGGATCGCCTTAGTTTTTCACATTTACCTATTTATCTGATGGATTTTAGCGTCTTGATCAATCAGGTATTTTCTCTCAGAAGACACCTACAACAACAATTGTCATTTATATCAAAAATTAAAGAATTTAAAAAACAATTGTAAAGCTTTTAGTAAAATTAAACTTACCAGTTTACTGCAGGCTCGACAAAATATTATGTGGCCACCTTTACCCAGTTCAGGATATGCTTAATCCATAAAAAATTTTGTTCGCTATACTCATTGTATGTACGCACAGTATTAAAAACGTAACACAATTATTTGCTGTTTCGCTCAAAGATATTCAATGAATGAATAGTTTATTGGGAATTAATAAAAATAAAACGTATTTACCACATCCCTTCTGCTAGGCGAAATTAAACACGTGCAGTTTTGGAAAAAAAAGTATTAGAGAAACCAATGTAAAAGATTTATCGTTCTGAGAATTGTCGGTTGTCGATCTACATTAAGAATACTAGGAATTTTTACTAATAGAAAGGATAAAAAAGCTTATATGCAATATATACAACGTTTGTAAAAAATATGCATAAAAAGCCTAAAATATGCAATATATGCAATCACTAATTAGCCCTAATTAACTTCAATTAGTGTAATACGTCTACATATAGACTATAATTAAAGAGATGCAAAAAATAAATATACTGCACTTCGCATACAATCCGGTCTCTATTTATAACTAATTCTTTAATGATGGCTTTTGGTTTCAGATCCCTACCAAATGTTTGGACCAACCAGTAGCAGATTGGCAAGTTCAGGTAATTACCTATAATACGTACTATAGTTATTTTAAAGTTTGTGAATTCCTTCACTCACGATTTGTGATTGATTGTCAGTATTTTAAACTAAACTGTGTGTAACCTAAACATAATTTAAATTCACATGCTTATTGTAAACTGCATGCATCAAAAATTCAGTGGTCCATGAAGGGATTTGCCTTCAGCTTGTTCTCAACATTTCATGGCTCAGTGACATTAAAAGTGTTACACCTAGAAAGAAGTTCAACTTGTTTTTTTTTTTAGCAGTGTGATACTTTTACATCAAAAATGAAACGATAGTATTTGCAAGAAATTTTATTAACATATAATACAATAAAAAAAATTGCGTTGGTAACCCAGTAGCTGAGTACACTTCTGTACACCTCTAGGCATCGACAAAATGAGATATCTGCTAGTGGCACCTCGTTCCAAACAACTTGAACTTTGTGGATTAACTATGCTAGAGTCTGTGGATCATGGTACAAAGAAACGGTCTCTGTGCTGTTGATTGCACCACTAATTCCTAACATTGCCTGAATGTGGGATTCGCTGATCAGCAATCGTAACATACAATATACAAAGAAGCAGATAAAATTTAAAATAAATACCGTATTATCTTAATTATGCGAGATTTAAACAAAATTATCTGTCATTTCCTGAATGAAAATGAATTTAAATACTTTATATTATACCGAATGGAATTTCGTACTCTAACAGTGGTACGCCTCGGTTGACCTATTGGTGTTCGTGTTTCTCTACCTTCTTCCGTCCACCCACGATACACACGCATTACCGTCATTGCAATACAATTAACAAGGCCACCAATTTCGCGATAGAACAAACCAACATCACCAACCATCACCGCAAATACACCATTTGTTTTTATTTGACCTAACGTCAAAATCACATTCTGAATCACCATTCAAAACAGCATATTTTCACATAAATACTGCAAATCAGAATGTACAGATTATAATCGTCAGATTTACACTCAGCACCGTCTGTACAAAACAGCCCTTATTTTGGAATTATCATACAAACACCAAAAAAAAAAAAGTATTAATATTCACCACAGCCGACTGACTAATTACTACCTTCCAAACACACACATGCTCGAACGCATAACCTTCTGAGGGTTGGCATGTCCGTGATTCACAATTCCAATTTTAATATCACCTGGACGTTGTTGTGTACCGGCAGAAAAGCAACGATTAAGTCACCGTTACATTGTCTGTCTATGGCCGGGCTAATCAGTCAGTTAGTCAGTCAGTCGGCGCGCTGGTGTATTATAAATTCAAATGTCATTTAACTTGCAAATTGGCCGTACAGGAAACAAACGCGTGTCGTTAGGGCGCTAGGTTAAGTTTAGTTGGTACACCTGCGAATAGTGGGAGGAGAATTGGTTGTAGAGCACGCGTGTGACTTTTTTTTCATTTCGCTTTTGTTTTTTGTTTTTTATTTCTGACACGTGCTCGGGTGCATTTGAAAAAGAGCAAAGATTAAATCTATCAGATAAAGATTTTTGTGCAGTAATGGGTAAAGGCATGACGATGTATTAAAAACGAGATATAATTACATGTTTGTAAAACAATTAAGTACAAGCACACACAAACACGAAAACTCGCTTTGAAAATATATTTTTTAAATTATTAATGATTTTTGTGGCAATTGGATTGTGATGTTGATGAGACTCGACGAGAAAGAGATTGTATACCACTAAATTGATGTTTAATACCAAAGTACTCTATAAATAACATTTCTACACTACTTTAACTATTTCAAAGTTAACTACTTACCTAAAAGGTTGCAATTGTGGAAAATGCAAAGGAAATGCATTAAAAAGACTTGAAAAGATTTACACTGGCTTCTAATTTTGTGCAAGGTAATTTTCATTGTAAATCTTACATTTTTTGAGTATTTGAGAGAGAAAGGGAAAACTCATTCCAGATTAATATGTAAGTTTAAATTTCATAAAAGAGAAATATAATTTTCTTTTTCTGCTATTTTCAAAAACCATTAAGTTATTGATTAACCAATCTTAGAAAACTCTAATTTACATTTTTGCTAAATTTCATTAAAATTGGACTTAGAACTTCTGAGTTACGGAGAAAAAACAAGAAATTTCCACTTTTTCTGTGGGTAGTTTCACAGTAGCTTTATACAAGCTCATTAACGTTGCCTTTAGTATGTGAAATCTATATTCATTAAAAAAATATTTGTTTAACTATTGATACTTAGCCTAATATTATGTGTGCATCATTAAAACTGGTGATTTTCCGATTACAATCCTAAAAATCGAGATTCCAAATAATCACGATCGATTGACGTGACATTGGATTTGTTGAATGCGTAACCGACAATAAATCACAAAATGATCGCAATCTTAGGGTTTACCAAGAAACGAACTTCGAAATGAGCGGCTTTCTTTGGCGAAAAAAATTTTTGAAAAATTTAACACCTGAAATTACATTTTTTTACGAAAATTGAAAAAAAATAAATAAAAAACCCATCGCAAAAATAATAGTTCATTGAAAAGGTAATAAATTTAGGAAATAATTCCATTTTCTTTTCACTAGACTATAATTTTTGCGATGATTTTTTTATTTTTTTTCTCTATTTTCGTAAAAAATTGTAATTTCAGGTGTTAAATTTTCCAAAAATTTTGTTCATTTCAAGATTTGTAGAACTTGGCAAAAAAAAAATTAGCAAAATTTACTTCTAAAATATTTTTTGCAATTTAAAATTTACATTGATACACCTTACTTATTTTTATATAAAATTATTAAACTTAAACACGTATTATGGACGCATATTTTTATTAAAATGTAAGAAAATGGTATTATTTCCTAAATATATTAATTTGAAATTTTCACATTAAACTAATGATAATTTCATTTTCATTATACATTAAAATGCACATATTTAATATTTTATTACAATATTATACACACAAAATAATTTCTACTCAATAATTTCTACATTTTTGATAAGAAAAACGTCCGCACACTAAATAAAAACATGTTATTGATTTGACTTTTTTGAGTTTACTTATAAACTATTTTTAACGACTCCTAATTATTTTAATATAAAACTTGGATACAAAAAAGTTGTTCATGTGAAAAGGGTTTTTGCTGTATGTATTTTTATTAAGGCACACATACCTGCTAATTTACAGTAAACTGCATTAATATATTTTGGAGGTATGCCGTTTAGGTAGCAGCACCTGTAATATCTAACAGTATGTTATAAGATTAAATATCGTTTATTTATAAATTCCAACAATAAATAATGGTAAAGTTAAAGTTGCCGGCAGTACGGTTGAGAAGGAAGGGGTACATCATTGCCAATCTTGCGAGTCAAGCAGTAATCTATAGCTTTGTTTGTTTGTGTGCTTGGAGCAGTATCTACTGACGTCATCAGAGGAACTTGAGAGCGTCTCAGAGTTGGATTTAAAGATGGTACAAACAAACGCGCTCGATTGCAATATAACCTTAATTTTATTATTTACTTATTGTCACAGCTATTATGAATAGGAAAAGTAAAAGTAATTTTTCAAACTAATGAATCTAGACTACAATAAAAATGCATAATCATATACTAGTATTTATGTACCTACCAAGTGAAGTTTTTAAAATATAATGATCGTTCTTTACATCAATCACATTGGTATCATTATATTATCTATTTCGTGCATATTTGATGCAGGTATAAATCGGATTACATTTATAAACGACAGTTTACAACACGGTGTTAGTATGATTAGGTTATGTTGCACAAATTGCTCGAAATTGCTCGGACGTCGGACCGTGAGCAGAAAGAGGAATCTTTTCGTGATCTGGATTTGCTTGCTATAAGCAAACAAACAGGCACAAATCATGCTTTAAAATACAAACAAACGCGTAAAATTCCTTGGATCTGCTTAGATCAGACAAACAAACAAACCTTATGATACCAGTTGTTGGATGGATGTCAATCGGACAACATTTCTCAGCGGCTTGTGTTCCGGCCTTTCGAAGTCTGGTAGTGCTGAATTTATTATTATTATTATTATTATAACGATAACAATTGCCAAATAAATAAAAATGCTTTTACTATAGTAAGATATAAGAAATGTAATTTGTAAGTAATATTAATTCAACCTTTCTCACTTAAATAAGAAACATGTATTACCTGTCTACATGTATGAAAAATTATTCGTCTTGCTACAACAATCCTAATCTATCTTCATTCTAGATCTAAATATCACATTTGACAGTTCAGAAATGTCAGATTATATGAATTAACTTTGATTCTTTATCTTCGTCCTGACTTGCCTATATCATTGTATCCCCCTTGTTCTTGATATAGGAGTAGATAAATTTTAAAAAGAAGAAATACTTTAATGTACTGAACAAGCAATCGTTTTTAAGCATTACAATATTTTTAAAGATAAATTATGTCTACATAAAAGAAATATTTGTGTTACTCCCAACATCAATGTTTCATCACCTTTAATTATTTTCAATAATACCTAAAGACAAAAGTGCCTTATCCTTATAAGTAGGTTTGTAATACTGAGAAAAAAAAATTAATAATCATGAATAGAAATAGAATTATCATAAATAAAAAGTTCGGCTGAGTAGGGGACAAAAGCACAGATTACTTAGCACTAGTAAAAAAGAGATCCTAAACACTGATACTAACAAGAAGCAATCTACGTTACTTACGGTCTGCTTCATACCGGTAACTTATGAAGTTACTTATGATAATTAAGCTCATAAATTAATTAAACTCAAGTAGTAAATGAAAGAATATATGTAGTTGCAGTAAGCAAAGATTTGCAATTGTCAAGTAGTAGGTGTATTGCTGTGAGTGAACTATTCTATAACAGCTATCACACCTTCATAATTAACACAAGCTATTTAGATTACTTGTGATAAGGAAAGAGCATCATTAATACACGTTCACTCAGTACCTTATATATAGAAAGTAATGATATTGAAATAATAACAGGTTAAATTCGTATTCCAACTCCTTTTTATTCAATATATTTATTGCAACATGTTTCGACTACATGCCATCTTCAGGCAATAAAACGTTTTGTTTTTATGTAAGATTGATGTGTCAATATTTTTGTGCAGTAAGAGAAAATTCTTACGAAATGAAAACTTTTTAATCCGATTAACACTACATTAAAATGACATAACGTTAATAACTAAGAAAACAAACACATTAAAACGTGTAATTTAAAAACTTTTGAACGTTCACAAATTTAAAAACGTACGGAAACAACAAAGCCAAAATTGGCCCGAATGCCAAAGGAGTCAGCCAAGGACTGGGCTGGCATTAATATACAATATACTTACCTTAAATTTGTTGTTCAACTATAGGTACTGTAGGAAACGAGGAAGTTTAGTGAATATTTATTAAACAACTTACTGTGTACTCTGTGTGAACAACTGATAAAGTACAAGAAAAAAAGTTCCACAAATCTTCGATTATTTATGCAACCGCAACTATAAGTATTGCGTACCGAGCAATGCGTAATTAAAAATTGTTTGCAAATAATTTTTAATTACTATTCAGTGTGCTGTAGCTTCTATTGCATTAATAATCGAAGAATAAGTTCGCAAGTTACAACTAATAACAAACAAAGAAATAATATAGGCGGTAAACTTGCGGTTTCTGTTGGTTCTTTGCACAGGGCGTTGTCTCGGCGGGTTGATCCTCTGTCGGCGTACGTGGCGGTTATGTCCGGTGATCGCCTTGAAAACGGCTACTTCGTCGGGGTATCCCTAACTGCAGGTGGCACTTGGACTGTGGGATCACTCAGCTAGCGACGGCATCCACATTTTAACTTCACCAGCGGGATCAGATATCATCACAATGATGGGGAATTCAAATTTCCCACCACGTGGTTTAAAACTGCAATCTTGAAACATTCGATTGTTTATAGAGTCGGTGCTTCTTCTTTCGCTGGGATTCTTTATACGGATGAGGCCTTGAGTTTACCCACCCGGTATTATTAATATATTTGCGTTCCAACTAGCCTACAATGGTCGTTCTCCTTGGCCACTCTTTTTTGACGACCTTTTCCCACGTCCGTAACCCTTACTTGACACTAGCCCGCGCCTGCGCGCGTAGCCGTCTCGGGGACTATTTCATTACTCCACCGCAATAGCCAATCAGGAATAGCAAAACAATCACGGGGTGGCAGCAAAACTCAAATAATCATAATTGTGGGAAGTTGTTACCTATTTAAGAAAATACATGAGTTTAATAGCGATCAGCATTGTTGTTACTTCTACTAACCATGTGCTGTAGTTAGATACAGTAGGTGCCAGTAGTCATAAGTAATACGTTACTTACCACAAATTTGTCAGGTACGCTGTGTAATAGCCGTTAATAAAAGCACTATTTACAGTAACAACTTGCATTCAGGAAACTGGGTTTAGTTGCAGGTATTAATTAACGAGAATAGTTCCAAGTAAAATTTTATCTATTGTAAATAATTTTTTATCAAGTAAACACTCTACTTAGCCCATTTTTCTCAGTGAATACATTAAAGATAACTATTTAATCAGTGTTATGCTGGGGCTATCAATACAAAACTAACTGACACTGTGTAACAATGACTTCCATTTATTTTATACCTTATTGCGTTGCATGCCGTAAAGAAGCTATTATATCCTCATAACTTTTTCGAATAAGTAAATGCCGCAATGCCTTTAGTTTATATGACAAATTACTGACTTTCTTTCCTTCAATATCCAATCTTAATTCACAACAAATTCGCCCTTTTATGTAATAACTTCTCTAATCCACTGCAGTAGGTACTATACAGCAAAGAAACCCCAAAATCTAAAATGATCACGCCCCCCCCCCCTTCCCTTGTGTCGCCTGTCCGTACATGTAAGTACTGCACCAGAAATCTCATTACCGCACGTCGTCAGGGGCGTACCGTCCGCGTCTATATGGGGGTGGTGTAGTAATTTATAAAACCATCGCATGTCGCAACGGAATCAAATCAAACAACCGTAATTACCGGTGACGTAAGGCCGGTAAACGGAGTCCGGGTCACGTGTCAAGATCGTAGGTCGATCGGCGTTTGCCGGTAGGCCGAGGGTAGACGACAACCGTGTGAAACAAAAGCCGAACGATCGGCCTACGTGTCCCGTTGTCATTAAACGCGCATTAGCCGGCGCTTTGATTTAGCAACGATTAATTTTGTTTTTCGTTTTTACTTGTTTTGTTTTCCACGGGCCTCTAGAATTGTAGATATATATATAGGTATATTGCCGAGGGTTAAATAAGGATAAAAATGGTGGGAGTGGGGGTGCAAACGAAGTGACCTGCCGTTAGCTAATGGACGAATGGATTGGGCATTTCTACGTGTGTCTATGCAAACAAATGGGGTCGGGGTTAATTTTATTTACATTAGGTGTAGCGATTGCACAGCGCTGTAAATTGTACGAGGGTGGCTTCTGGCACATTGCTTTTTTTTGCGTCAGTCCGGGTGTGGCTGGTATTTGCTTCCCGGTTTGATTTTTATTGTGTTTACAAATTACCACCTTATTTGACGTTGTACAGAGCGATTTGCCAAATAGAATGTAATGGAATTATAGTTTCCAGTAAACCGAATTCAAATTTTCCTCAATTATTTTGAGTAACTTGAACATTAAAGCAAAAAGTTATCTACGATTTTGTATTACATAAATAATTGCGGGAAATTTGAATTGGATTTACTGGGTTGCCTAATTATAAAGCGCGGTATACACAGAGATTCAAAATGATTGTCAATTCCGCTCCTATAGATAATAACAGGGTGTAGGTATATGCCGCGTGTTTGTAATGAAGGTTTGAACTAAGTCAGTGTTGGAACATAAGAAAGTAAACGGATCTGTCATAAATAAGGAAAACGTAACCTATATTTGAACTCGCATTATATAAACGACTATGGATTGGTGTTTCTGCTTGTAAAAATGAAATGTAATTAATTTAACTTTACTAAATTATGATTTTACAATTCAGTACTAACTGGTGTTTAACTAAATTTATTTATTACTTTAAATTATAACATACAATTAGTATAATTATTAAGTGACAAAACTGTATCTCTCAGTTCTTCTATGGTATGCATGCGGTTTCTATAGATCCTATTTTTTAGATAGCCGAACATGAAGTAATCTAACGGGGTTAGATCAGGCGATCTTGGTGGCTATCTTTGTGTTCTAACGACCCTGTCAACAAAAAAACTATTGAAGATATTGGCAGGTTTGTCGAGCAGTATGTGCTGGAGCATTATCGTGCTGAAAATAACCTGCTTCAAGCTCATTTTCTTGTAACTCTGCAATAAACAATTCCAACACCTGTTGGTAACGTTGGGCTGTTACAGTTTCCTCGAAGAAAATTGGCCCTATTATTCGTTGCCTGGACATAGCTAACCAACTCCAACTTTTACGGGATGCAATTGCGTTTCTTGAAATTCATGTGGATTTTCTGCAGACCAGATACAATAGTTTTGTAAACTGATATAGTCTGTTAGATAAAACCAGGCTTCATCCGAAAAAAATGTTTGTTTAGCAAGTCATCGTCCCTTAAATTGTTATTAAACCAATGACAATATTCCAATCGCCTATCGTGATCTAATGGTAATAATTCCTGTACCGTAGAAACTTTATAGGGATAAAAATGTAACTTTCTTTTGACAGCTCGTTGCGCTGAAGTGTATGATAAGCTTATAAAATTATAAAATGTAATAAACTATTTCACTTAATGTTAATATTGATTTTTTACCTGTTTGTTGAGCTATTATCACAGATAAATTCCCTTATTTTCTTACAGTATTCAGAAATACTATTGTTGGTGATATTAGATGTAAATATAAACAATTTGAAAAAAATGATAAGATAAATAATTAAAAAATACTACAACACGCACGCCAAGGTCGCTAAATGTCAAGAAAATTCATTTAATGTATGAAATTTATATGTAGCTAACTTCGCTGATTAAATTGGTAATAAGTATAGATAAATTTTTCCGGAAAACAGTTTTTTTCTTACGACAATCATTTTGAATCACATGGTAGTTGAGATTTGTTAATGTTGAGAAAATTGTCGTCTAGATATACAGGCCTAGCACATTAAGTGAGGGAACACGGCACCTACTCCCACCCCATTGCGTAGGCCTGTATGCTTAATTGGCGTTATAAAACTACATTGCACGGCTGTCAATAAATCCAATTAATTAGAAGGATTTGGATTGTAATTGTAAAAAGAAGTTAGAAATAAAGTAGTCAAAATTATAAGCTTCACAAACTAAAACTTCAAAACTTAACCACTGGATTTTGTACGAATATTTGAATAAATAATAGTATGTCTTTATTGCCCAACAGAGTAACTCCAATAACAGGACAAAAAGTGAGAGCTAGCTTACAACAACGGAAGGGGCGCTCAAAAAAAATCTTAACAAGAATAAATCTAAACTAGAGTAACCGATACATAAGATAAATTACACTAATATATAAAGATACAGAAAGTGATATAAAAGTATATAAAACAATAGAATAAAATAGCAAGTAAGATAAAACAATAACAATAATAATCAAATGAAAAAGAAAACTACATACTAAACAATTCAGTACAACTGCCCAGCAAATACGGCAAATGTGAAAAATGAATTTACGCTGAACTTTTTCAAGCATAATGGAATAAGTTTTGTAAAAAGGTGTCCAAACAACGGAAGCGTATTATAAATAAAGTGGAAATATCGACTCAATAGAGGAGAATTGTTTACTAGTTCTGATTACGAAACCCAAAGTTTGAAACGTGGACGAGAGAGTATTGGCAATGTGCTGGTTAAAATTAAGTCTAGAATCAAATGTGACACCCAAATCTTTAACAGAATTGCAACGTGGGATAATGTCATTATTAAGGTGATAATTATAAGTGATAGTGCTAGATTTTCCAGTATAGGATAGAACAATACATTTGGAGATGTTAATAGATATTTTATTTTTAGAACACCATGAATCAAGTATATGAAGTTGTTGGAGAAATTCGCAATTTTTAGAAGTAGTAATTTTGGAAAACAATTTAAGATCATCAGCGTATAATAAACTATCACAGTTAAGTTCTGAGCACAGATCATTAATATAGATCAGAAATAGGAGAGGACCTAAGTTACTTCCTTGGGGTACCCCTGATGTTGGGGAAAAAAACTGGATTGGTGGCCCATATATGAAACATATTGCTTTCTATTAAGAATATACGTTGAGAATAACGAAGTAAGGTTGGGTGAGAAGCCAACAGAATTGAGTTTAAATAAGAGAAGGTTATGTTCAATGTGGTCGAAGGCTTTCGAGAAATCTATGTAAATAACATCAACTTGTTCGTTGTTATCCAAAGATTCAGAAATAAATTGAGTGATAATAGCTAAGTTAGTGATAACGGATCATTTGGCAACGAAACCATATTGTAGCTCAGAAAGTTGAGGTTTAAAATGACGATAAATGTCGATATATGAGTATTTTTCAAATACCTTGGCAAAGTTAGAAATAACTGCTATAGGTCTATAGTTAGTAATACGGAAGTATCTCCTTTCTTGTGAACCGAACATAACTTAGTGACTTTCCAAATATCAGGAAAAACAGAGGTTTTTAACGCCAAATTAAAGAGATAGTGTAAAGGAGTAACAAAAATCTGAGCACAGTCACGAAGAAAAAAACTGGGTATGTTATCGTGACCTATGGTGTTGCTGTTTATTAAAGTCTTTAAGGAATGTAAGATATCGGTTTCAGGTATGGAAGTAAAATGACAAAGAGCATATCGTATACAATAAAATAGGAAATAGTAAGTACTGAATCGGAATCGAATAAAGAAATCAAGCACAAATCTTGAATTATCTATGAACAAAAAGAAAGTATGTTATTAGAACTGAAAATGGGGTTATATCGTTAAACGTCAATTATACATCCTTATTTATCTTTTGCAGGATCAGGACAGATACAACTGTGGCAAATTCCTGTTAGAACTTCTGAGCGACTCGTCAAACGCTGCCTGCATCACGTGGGAGGGCACAAATGGTGAATTTAAACTGACAGACCCGGACGAGGTGGCCCGGAGGTGGGGTGAAAGAAAATCCAAGCCGAACATGAACTACGATAAATTATCGAGGGCATTGAGGTAAATTAAAGTTATATTATAAAATATATATAATTAAAAGTTGAAAACGAAAATGTTTAGAATTAATTCATCACATATTACATTGACTTATCTCTAAATTATCCTAACCTAAGTTATTGTAAAAAGTACTATTCACAAAATAAATAAGTATTTTGTGTTTTGTACAAACTCTTTCCACATGTAAGTTGGGGTAAATTTTGGTATTATACAGTGTGTTAAAAAAAGGTTGTCGGATATTTTACCCAATTGTAGTACTGGTGGAAATAAACAAAAAAGTCTTAGTCAACATGGGTCCGCAATTCAACTGTTTTTGACATATAGTGGATTGCATATTGTTTTAGTAGGATAAACATTTTCAAAGAAATTCTGATCGCAATGTAAATTGAACAAATGTTTATTTAAAGTAAAACTAAAGAAATTGTTCTACCTGTCCACCGTTCATTTCTAAGCACGCTTCACACCTTCTTATGAAAGATCGACGCAATCTTTCGAAAATTCCTGGAGTCCTCCGAATTTCCTCGCAACAATTTACGATACGTTGCCTGAGTTCTTCCAAATTGTTTACAGATCGTGCGTACACTAATTGTTTTAGATGCCCCCAAACATAGAAGTCTAGAGGTGTCAGGTCAGGAGACCTAGGAGGCCATGCAGTTGGTCCACCCCGTCCTATACATCTCTTGTTGTAATCTCTATTTAAGAAATTTCTAACTACGATGGAAAAATGCGCAGGAGCTCCATCGTGCATAAACCACATATTTAATCTGTTAAAAAGTGGCACGTCTTCCAACAAAACGGGTATATCATTTCTTAAAGTATCCAAGTATACTTGTCCCGTTAAACGATTAGGGAGAAATACTGGACCAATTAAACAGTCTCCAAAAATAGCAAGCCAAACATTTAGTGAAAAACGGTTTTGGTGATGCAGTTCAACAACAGCATGGGGATTTTCATCTGCCCAGACGTGATTGTTATGAAAATTGAATATTCCGTCTCTTGTAACCCAGCCTCGTCACTAAATGAAATCTGAGTCGCAAAATTAGGAGTTTCTGGCAGCCTTTCGTAAAACCCAATGACAAAAAACCCTACGTGCATCATAATCGTGAGGAGCAAGAACTTGCACGCGTTGAATGTGGTAGGGATAGAGCTGCTGTTCCCGCAGAATTCTCCAAATGAGAGGATGACTGACGTTCAGTTCTGCGGCAAGTCTTCGGGTGCTAATATTTGGGTTGTCTTCTACCCGTCTCAAAATATCTAATTCTTTGCTGGGGAGAAGAAACTGATCTAGGTCTACCAGAACCACCATTAATTTTAATGAACCAGTTTCGGACAGCCGGATATGAAGTCTTGAGAAAATCTTATCACTCGGTAACAACCGATTTGGAAATTCTTCGGCATACATACGCCGTGCTTCAGTGGCATTACCATTCGCACGACCGTACATAAAATGCATATCGGCCATTTCTGCATTTGTGTACTTATGCATAATTTGAGAACAAAAAAAAATTGACGCAAATGATAAATAATCTGATGACAGATATCTGACAGAACTAATTTTAAGTCACAATCAGTTGTTTGACAAGGGGAACTATTCTCAAAACCGAAAAATGTTTTTTTTTATTTTAAAATATGCCCTCGACTATATGTCAAAACAGTTGAATTGCGGACCCATGTTGACTAAGAGTTTTTTGTTTATTTCCACCAGTACTATAATTGGGTAAAATATCCGACAACCTTTTTTTAATACACTGTATAATAACAATAATAACAAAGATATGTATCGCTTCACTCCTAAGTAGTTCTAAATCGAAATTTTTCTTCCTCATTATTGCCAGTAAACATCGGAGTTCCGCAGGGATCTATTTTGGGCCCAACTCTTTTCATTATATTTATAAACGACATTGTTAAATTAATTCATTGTTTACTACACATTTATGCGGATGATACGTCTACAATAGTATCAGGAACTAGTTATCAAATTGTAAAAGATAGAACAAATGTTCTACCTGCAAGTTTCAAAATCAAATTCCTACTATTATTTCAAAAAAAACTAAAAAATATACATATAAAATAGAAAAAAAATGACGCAACTTAAACACTGTCTTGACAGTCTTTTAGTTTCGAATAAAATTCTATTGTATTCACCAAGAAAAAATATCCAAGCATAACAGATACTATCTTTCACTTTCACACAAATGACTGAAAGTGTTACCCGTAGATCTAGTGGAGATGAGGACAGTTCCGGTGTCCCCGTACTCCCGGAACTCAGCTGTCTCCGTTCTCCATAGATTCCACAATTATATCGAAGTCACCATGCACGGGATATCCAGCAGCAACTAGCCACGGTATGACGCGGTGAATGTCACGTAGTTTTACGGCTAGGCTCTTGTGTGTCGTGCATTCGAGCGAGTTTGACACTGATAACATTCACGCCCGATGCCTATATGGTCGATACATAATAGACTGTGTGACGCTGGGATGTATCATGGTTGTATTGTGGAAGGATTTTTTTCTGGATGTTTTTTTTTTCTCCTAACTTTCTATCTTCTATAAATGGATGAATGAATGTTGGGTCTAACGAGATTTTTTCAGTACCTATACCTAATACTAACATCACATTTTTACTTCGATAAAGAGAGTGATGACATGGCATAAGAATGAAGTTTAGATCTATTTATTTAAGTCTTTTAAATTCAATCTTCTCACTTGAAGTCAATGGTATCAGAAATTAACAAATGCCATTGGAATCTATCACAATTTGAACAAAATTCTGGATTTATTTTCATTCATAAAACTCGCAAATATTAATAGTACTATTTGTGTTACTAGAATTCCAAATTTATATGAATTAGTAAATAATTTGACAATTAGATCAATGACTAATCTAGATCTTGTAACATTTTACAAAAATTTACAATAACATCAACATTAAAATTATCAGCTAAGTTACTACAATCATATTGCTTTCAGTTGTCAATATGTATTCTTGTACACGTACAATTAACTCAAAAAGTTATGACCTAAATACGTATATTGTAGCACATCTACTTTAATTCGCGATAGAGCGGGTTATCGCCTGAAAAGATGACACCGTTTACGATTTGAGACAAAGATACCGTAACCTTTTCGGCTAGGCAACAATTTACATTGGCAGAATTAGACCTTTGTCAGCATTTGTTGAAACTTCTACGTACTTTTCTTGTCGACGCTTTCTGTAATGATCTTTTTACAAACATAAGTTTATTATTATTAGCAGATCAGAACATTTACACATAATAATCTTTTTATTATGTAATTTATTGTACATACTAAATTTCTTTCATCTTTTTCCTTCATTTTTCGTTATTACTAGAGACCGGATTATATGCAAAGAAAAACTGGAATATATGCATCGATTTTTGAGAAAATATGCATAACCCTGGGGCATATATACAAAAAAATTGCGACAATATGCAAAATTTTTACATAAAATAAATAAGAGCAGAAATTCAAACATTAACTTTATTGCACAAAATTTTTTCACAACATATTTCTAAAACAATTTATAATTAAATGTTTTTCAAACTTGTGTAAAAGAAAGTTTTGTTTTCTGTCAGAATACATATGTTTCGAAATATAAAAGCTTCTTTCAACATCCACAGATGTAATTGGTGCATTTTTTTAATTTTGCAATACATTCTAAACTAAAATTAAAAGTCGAATCGTTTACTGTTTCACCTTCCAACATTTTTTTAACTTTCTTCAATTTCAAATATCTCGCATTTTTATTTTTCACTTTTGTGAAATTTATCGTATATAGAATTACCTATTGTACCCTTAACCTTCTTACATAGCATATCAAATTCGTCTACTATTTCGACTGATTCCGAGAGCGACATCCCTGGCGTTTCTAGTTTACGAATGGAACTTGAAACAAAGCTCTAATTTGACTTAATATACAAAAGGTTTTGTAGCAATTCTGTTGATGTTACTATCTTTTTACAGTTGTCTAGAGCAATGCAGTCAGCAGTGATTTCAAGAATTACATTTTTTATTCCTTCAAAATTATCGGTGAAAAAAAATGCAGCCTCTAACCATGTACCCCACCTCGTAATAATCGGTTCAGGAGGCAACTTAACACCGGGAAGTCGCTCCTTATAAAATTGGATTCGTAAAGTTGCTTTTAAAAATACTTTTTTGACATTGCTAATTAAATCATTAATCAAAGGGAATTGATTCCTAATGCCTTTGGCTACACGATTGAACCCATGTGTTAAACAAGTGGTATGAATAGTGTTACTATAAAAAAAATTTAAATTTTGCACGGCTTTTATCATGTATGGTGCAGCGTCGGACAACATTAGTAACAGTTTTTCACAAGATATACTTCCAGGTAAAAAGAAATTTGATAAACCTTCTTGAACGAATTGGGCAATTGTCACATTATTTGTTTTTTGAAGATCTTTACAATAAATTAAATATGATTTACCTACAATATCTTCATGAAGAATTCCTATTAACAAATGGGCACTTATCCGTACTTTCATCTACCATGATATAAATAAAATTATTCCCTAGCAATTGTTGAATTTCTGCTATTGTTTGCTGGTAACAAGATGTGACATAATTTTTTCGTAAGGTACTTTCGTCAGGTATATTATGTTTGCAATATTTTTGCAGAAATGATTTCAAATTAACATTGTTTAATCTTGCTAACGGTATGTTAGACGAAATTATTGCGTTACACAGATCCGTATTAGATTCTTCTTGTTCTGAGTTTCGTGAAGTTGATGCTACACATTGACATATAGATTGCTGCACACATGGGGATCGCTTTAGTTTTTCACATTTTCCAATATGTGATGGAGTTTTAGCTTGTCGATCAATCAGGTATTTTCTCTCAGAAGACACCTACAACAACAATTGCCATTTTATATCAAAAGTTAAAGAATTTAAAAACAATTGTAAAGCTTTTAGTAAAATTAAACTTACCCATTTACTGCAGGCTCGACAAAATATTTTGTCGCCATCCTTTACCAGTTCAGGATATGGCTTAATCCATAAAGAAATTTTGTTCGCTGTACTCATTGTATGTACGCACAGAATTTAAAAACCTAACACAATTACATGCTGTTTCGCTCAAAGATATTCGATGAATGAATAGTTTATTTGGGAATTAATAATAATAAAACGTATTTACCACATCCCTTCTGCTAGGCGAAATTAAACACGTGCAGTTCTTGGAAAAAAGTATGAGAGAAACCAATGTAAAAGATTTATCCTTCTGAGAATTGTCGGTTGTCGATCTACATTAGGAATTACTAGGAATTTTGACTAATAGACAGGATAAAAAAAAGCTTAAATATGCAATATATGCAACTTTTGTAAAAATATGCATAGAAATGCCTGAATATGTAATATATGCAATCACTAATTAGCGTGAATTAACTTGAATTAATGTAATACGTCTACATATAGACTATAATTAAAGATATGCAAAAAATTAAATATATGCAGTTGGCATATAATCCGGTCTCTATCAATATTTTCAGTAATTTGAAAAAATATCTAATAATATATCAAAAATAGCTTACTTTGAATATAAGTTAATACATTTAAACATCACTATATTTCTCCTCATACCAACCCAACAGCACATACAATCCCCGCTACCAACTCGTTTTATTTCAGTTACTGCAGTCGAAACGCACACAGGGGGAGGACTGACTGCCCCTTTCGACATCGAGGGCCACGTAATCGCATCGCCGTGTTCATTTGTAGCAATTAGCGGACGATATCGGCTAATGCGGTTATCGGCCAATTTTTCCCCAATTTTCGATCCCAATATCGCTCAGAGACTCGCCGTGTTACACACGGAATATTTTTTTTTCCGACCCACCCCCCACCCAAACCCTATTTATCTCCCGTTTACGAGGGGACGAAATAAAGCAGAAATAAAAACCTGCGTTTATTCGGCTTTCGAAACCATGACGTATAAAATAGTACGTATTCGATTTAAGCGCGCCTCTCTTGCGTGTGTTCAGGTACTACTACGACAAGAACATAATGACGAAGGTTCACGGCAAGAGGTACGCGTACAAGTTCGATTTCCAAGGCTTGGCGGCGGCCACGCAGCCGGCTACCAGCGACCCCAGCAGTTACAAGTATCAGAGCGAGCTCTTCATGAGTTCGTATCACCACAGCGCGAAGTTGGGATCGTTTATGAGTCCGCACGCGACAATACCGAGTTCTGCAGGTACGTATTGATAAGAAAAAATGCCGATAGAAACACGTTGCGAAGCGCCGGCCACTCTGCCCTCGCATTTCACCAGGCCTGAGACTGGCAGCAATATTACTAGCATGCGTAGAAAATGACCTACAGAACAAGTGCTAAAGTAGGCTTGAAAAACTCCACTTGAATTAACACTATTACTTTTTTTTGTAACAGATGTTTGAAATGTCTTGTCGAAGGCTTGTACTAATCTTCACTTGAAAGGCCCTTTCCACATTTCTAAACATGACTGGTGTAATAGACTCAATACCCTAATAATTCAATGGACCACTACTTTACACGAGGAAGCTATCCCCAGGCTGTCATCCAGCACAGCAAGATACTGTCTGCAGCTCTCTCACAGTAAACTACGTCAAGTTGTAGGGCTATTGACTGGTTACTGCAAACTTAATAAACAGATGCACCGCATAGAACTGACTGGCAGCCCACTCTACCGTGCATGTTATCTATGCCCATATTTATAGTTCGTGCTTGAGATGTTGCGTCTGCTCAAGCGCGAGTAGCCGACTCGTTAGCGTTTTATAAACCAGGTTTCTTTTCTTTAAATGGACAGATATGTTAAAAAAATAAGTAAATGCATATATTAAACATCAGATATTATACTATATAAATGCTATATTTATAACAAACAGAAATGTAAGTTTGATATCTTGTAGGTAGTTTCAGGGCCAAGCAGGGAAAGGTATATTAGATATAGTTATCCGACATCCAGGTTCAAATCATGGCGTTATATTTTACCGTAGAACTTACAATCATTGGCAAGGTGATTGGGAGAGAGAAACACTATTGCCTGAAAATAACTTACTCATTATATTTTCTTCTTGTTAGATATGAAAGTAGTACATACCACTGATTGGCAGCTTATCACAGATGCTTTCGGCTATCTCCTCCAAAATGCTTTTTGGCTTGGCTGTATTTTCTGTAGAATAATATAAATTTTAAAGGTGACTATATTAATTACAGGTACATATGTTATGTACAGTCGCGAGCAAATGTTATAGGCACCCTAAATTTTGGGCGAATATCACTGTAAGAAATAAGAAAATAAAAACTTGTAGGTAATACATTATAAATATTTTAGTATTTTAAGAGATCTTATTAATTTGTTGCATATTAGAGTGTTTTTAGTACAGCTATAATACTTTTTAGATGGGAGGAGGAAAGTGACTCCTCGAAGACTTGAAAATATATTTAAAAAAATAATATATTTACAAAAGGTATCTATAAAGCATATTGTAACCATAAAGACGATTATATAAACGTTGAAATAACTGTCACAAAAAAAATGCAAGAAACATGAAACCCATTAGTTTTGTCAGAGGTGCCTATAACATTTGCTCGCGACTGTATTATTGTATTCTCTCTTTATTACTTTAGAATTACCCTGTTAATTTAAGTTGTTTAACTTTTCATAAACTCCACATAATATATTACGATGTAATTACAAAGCAACCTTATCTGTGTTTCCACTTCACCAAAGATTGAGATTCTCCGATTGATACGCTTGTAATTCCTTAATAGTGCAACAAAAAATGAATAAAATAAATTGGAAATTGTTCTCTACCTGTGTGGTTTTTCATTCAACAACCTACGTGCAAAAGTCATATAGAAAAAATTATCTTTTTCAAATAGTGCAGTGCTGCCCCAAAAAACACACAAAGCTATCTTCCATACACGGTGCAGCATTCTCCACCATTTCCAACACTGGGTCAAGCTGCAGTTTCTTCTCTGGTGGACCACCACCAGTAGCTAGCATGCTATGACGCAGTGCTGTTGTTTCCTTCCGTTTTTCTAAAGAATATTAAATATTACTTTCACACTAACATATTCTTATATAAATAGTTAGGTACCTTTGTTTCAAGTTACACCATAATTTCCTTAGCTTCACCACATTTCTTTTAACATTGACCTCAGGCTGGGCATTATAAACTATTGCTATCTCTTCTCAAGCTTTGTTTTTTTCGGTCAATATGGCCCCATCTGTCCTTTTATTTTCCACTAAATCATTTTCTTTCACCAGACAAGCCAAAAGCATTTTTTCTTTCTCGAAGGTTCGATTAAAAACAGGGGTTGTTGCGGTAAAGCAACTTTGAACCACCCGAAAAAAAGCGGGAAAGCACTTTCAGAATACGCATTTCTTAAAATTCCCCAAAAGTGCGAGCTCAAGTCCGGCCTCTCACGACATTACCCGAAGTTTGGTTTATAAAACACAACACTTGCTTGAGCAGATATTTACGTTAAGTTCGACTTACGTAAGCGCTGCTTGAGCAGCGACTCGAGCACAAACTATAAATACGGCCACTAGAGGACGAGACACCGGAGCACATCTTATGTGACTGTCCGGCGCTTGCCCAACTTAAAAGCTCCCATCCTGGGGGAGTTCTGGCCCAGTATGGCCAGCTTTGGCGGCACCTCACATACTATACTGCTCGAGTTCATTCTTCGTTTGGGTTGGTTCGAATAGACTGGGGGTGAGTGACCCCGCCTGTGGAAGGTAGCACAATGGATCCGGTTAGAGTGGCCTAAGTGCGCGTCCCAACCAACAATCCAGAATCCAGAATCCCTAGATGGGTATCACTTGACTAACTGCACATTAACGGACAATCCCATCAGGCATTTAATTCTTTATTGAAAGTGTCAATCACTTTTTCTTTACCCTGAACTACAAGAAGAGACAGTCGTGTTGATAGTCGCTTCGACAATTTAACGCCACACATTCGGTAATATCCACGTTTAACCCAAAATTAACTTACAGCACTTTTTCATATAAACTTTTAAATATTTCTACGGCCCTATTTCATTGGATTTGTGTATATTTATTAACGGCAAAGAAATATTTTTTTCTGATGTAAGTAAGAAATACGAGAACAGCGAAAAAAAGGCGTGGAAGATACATAAAAAATACAGTGGAGGATTTTCAAAACGCTTCTAGTTCACGTGCGCCCGTGCAACCTCTTGCACAAAATTGTTATATTATTATGAAGATATTAGCAGACAATGATGTTGAAATATTTTCCTCGACCAATAACAGCTTTAAATGGTTAACTCACAAACTGAAACCTGACAAAAATAATTATCGAATCTCCTCCGCTTTTGTGCGAAAATCCGTCCCCCCCTCCACGTATGACCACTTCGTATTGCTACGCCACTGCGTCGACGGGCGACAATAAAAGCTATTTTATTGGCATCGGCTTTCCCGACAATCGAGAATTTATTGGAAAGAGGAGACCCGAAAGGGCAGCCAGTCGTGCACGTTATTTCGTGGTCCGTAAGTTACGACCTATTCCGCTCTCTTGTTCGGATAGCTGCGACTATCTTTTATTTGCCTCTATGCGTTTCACATATTTCAAATCCGCCAACTGCCCCCGATACAATTTCTCTGTAATGTCGTTTGGAGCCATCCGACCAGAATTTTGCAATGGGTAATAAATAATTTTACAAGAGTTTTTGCTTCCTAAATACTCTTAATTTTTTTTGCATCTTTTTTTCTAAATGAGAGTAAGATTTATTCAAATAATGAATGGACCCCAACGGAATGACAACGACAGAGATTCGTTTCAGTACCAGAGTATTTGCTGAGCGCTTAAATCCGGTTCCTTAATTCACTCGCTCTGTAAATACATAGCAATGTATTTATTGGCATCGTTCTAAACTGTATCTATTTCGTCAATATTCTGGTAGGTGCTTACTCTACTTAGGGTGTCTTTGTTAAATAAAAGATATGTAGTAGTCTACTTGCACATAAAAAATACCAATCGAAACGTTACCACAATAATAAAAAGTCTTAGCCAAGTTTTAAATATGTGGTTCCAGATTAATATGCTCTTCATTCTAAACCAATGAATAACACACAGTCGTTTAATGACTATGATCTCTTTAGCTTTATACAGGGTGGCTCGTGAGGAATCGACCAAACTCTAGGAGTGTATATAATATAAGAAAACTCAAATGTTGTTATCCCATTTTTATTTATTTTCGAGTTATAGCGTAATTAAAAATAAAACAAAATTTCATACATTAAAGTTTTGGTATTCTATTGGTATTATCGTTCTTTATAATATATTTTCAAAAATACCGCCATCCATTTCTTCCATCATTCATTTTCTAAACATTTTCTACATCGTCTACCAACGGCGCTGATTGCGTTCCTGATTGCGTCAGATTAATGTTTGATATTGTTAGCAGCATTCCTAATCCGTTGAATTAGTGTAGCACGAGTGTCCACTTTTACTTGATATATTTCATTTATTAACCAGCCCCATAAACAATAATCGAGTGGCGTGAGGTCTGGCGACCTAGGAGGCCAAGCAATGTTACTACCACGACCAATCCAAAACTTCCTGAAAACCTTTCATCCAAATGTTGCTTGACCGCACGAGCGTAATATACAAGCGCTCCATCGTGCTGGTAGAACATTTGGATTCTGATGTTTATGGGAACATCCTCTAGCAGTCCGTGCAGTGCGTTTTCTAAAAAATGTAAATAGGCGTCTCCCGTGAGGCGATTCTTAAAAATGTAAGGACCAATTAAAAAACCATCGATCATCATCACACCACACGTTTACTGAAAATTTATGTTGAAAGTTACTTTCGACCGTTGCGTGTGGATTTTCGTCTGACCATACATGATGGTTATGACAATTATTAATACCGTCAAAAGTATACGCGATACAAAACGAGGATTATCATTTATCCATCGACAAAATTCCATACGTCTACGATAGTCATTCGGTTGATAGCTGTTACTCTTTGACAGGTGGGCAAATATTCGATGTTTTATAGGGTACAGACCAAACGGTAATAGATATAAGAAAAGTATGCAGAAGGTTACGATCTCTTTTTTTGAGTTTGGCTTAGTGATCCAAACAGATTGAAGCTAACTTGTTTAGTTCCCGATATACCAGGGGTTTTGCAAAATCAGCCATTTTCTTTCAATCGTTATAAGTCCGATACCATAATATATAGAGGAAATATGTTCAGATATATTTTATGTTGTTTTATGTTACAGTGCTGAGTTTTATAATATTGCACGATTTCCAAAATGCATTGGAGATGTGGACTGCACACATATTAAAATATCTTCTCCTGGTGGTAATGAAGCAGAGATATATAGAAACAGGAAGAATTTCTTTTCTTTAAATGTGCAAGCAATTTGTGATGCAAATACCAAAATACAAAATATTGTATGTAGGTGGCCAGGATCATCTCATGATAGCACAATTTTCAATAATAGTTCTATACGTAGAAAATTTGAAAATAGGGAATTTGGACGGTACGTTCTAGTTGGGGACAGTGGCTATGCTATAAAACAATATCTGATAACACCTTTATTACACCTTATGACACAAGCAGAAAATTTATTTAACGAATCGCAGATACGAACAAGTAACCCAATAGAATGATGTTTTGGTATTTGGAAAAGAAGATTCCCCGTTCTAGCATTTGGAATAAGGCTGAAGTTGAACAAAGTTGAAGCTGTTGTAATTGCAACAGCTGTACTACACAATATAGCTGTGATATTCAATGAAGAATTGCCAGCGCTAACTGCGGAGGAAAAACAAGCTTTGCAGTTGGCAAATAACGTTGATGTTGATCGGATTCAGGATAATAATGGAGGGGTCAACAATGCTGTTAGATACCAATTAATACATGAATATTTCAACCAATTATTGTAATATATTTATTGTTTGTACATATGTATTCTACAATATATACATATATAACAAATTATTTTTTAAGCTTTGCTTTTTGTAATTCAAGAATTTCAATTTTTAAATTATGCTCTTCCTTCTTGAGTTCCATTTCAAATTCTACCTTTTTTTTCATCAACAGTAGTTCAAGTTCGTGTTTTTCTTTCATGAACTGCAGTTTTAAATTGTTTTCTTCCTCTAAAAATTTCTTTTTGGCATCTTCTACTGCACTTTTTGCAGCTGCCCATTGTGACACTCTTCCTGACACGGTTTCATCAATTCTTTTACCTAGAAAGTTGAAATAAATTATAAAATTTCTAAGACGTTACAGTTATAAAATAACTTGCCTCGACCTTTTTCCAATTGCAAAACAGAAGATTTTTTGAGCGGAACAGCTTTGCTGAACATTTTGACCAGTCTTTTATATCTGAAAAAATTGAAAAATATAAAAATTATAAAACTTCTTTTAAATTTTACCATTATCTCCACTATCCACCTTTTTTTCACGAGTTAATTTATTTTCAGTCGGTTGCTCTAAATAGAAATAAAACTTAGTAGAGCTCTGATGTTTCACACATTAAAAATTACATACATTTTCTATATTTATTGATGGGCCTAGGTAATTATCGTCAACAATAAAAGCATCTGCCTCATTCACAGATTCTTCAATTTCACCTGCAAAACGATAGGCTATTTATCATCAGAAAGTAAAAAAATCCAGTAAATAGTAATAACCATGAGTTGTAAACATAGACAGTTTATTTTAAAATAATTATAATTTTTATATAACTTACTCATTTCCTGAAGCTCATCTTGAACAATATATGTTCCAACGATATTATTGTTAATCTCAGCAACTACAAAGTGTTAAATTATGTTAAAATATACACATAAATGAACTGGTTTTAGAAAAACTTACATTCGCTATCCCCATCAAGTTCAGATGATCTTCCATCGATTCGGACACCCAGCATTTCTTTGATGTCCTTGTCGACATCTGTAATTACGATATTTTTGGGAGGACCACCCCCAGTTCCTTTAATATAGCATTTCTCATCTGCAAACTTTTTTTTGACTTTCTTCTTAATGTTGTCATATTTCTTCCTAAGAACATTTTTTGGGCGAAACACTTCTCCGGAAGAACTATTGAATTCCTTTTCTATTGCAATCCAACATTCACTTTTCTGTTGATGTACTTGAGTGTTTGACGTTTTACACTCTAAAATGCTCTTATACTTTTTTGCAAGAGAAACTAAACGAGTTTCTTCCTTTGAAGACCTTTTTCTGATTTCACTTTCCATTGTAATTACTATACAACTTATTATGAAATATTACCCAGCAACATAAATTGCAAATAATAACGAATTGTTTCAATTATTGTCTTCTACACATAACAATCGGAGGCAAATACAACATTCTTAACCGGGAATTCACAGCGCGAACGGTTTGAAAACGATAGACAGCTGTCACCTGGCTGTCACTGCGCAAGCATAAGTATTACCAACCTCATACTTGTTTTTGTTTAGATACAGTTTAGCTAAACGGCACTCGAAAAGCATTTAAAGTAATCATTTTATGATTTAATGATTTAAATGTTTTTGCGGCTCAGTCCAGTACTTCAAAGCGGCAAAAATGTCACTAAAGGTTGGCCAGACTAGATTCCACATGACAGACGTGTAATAAATTGTCATTAATCTACTGTTTAACCATGCTAAGATGAACTGGTGTCTTCATTGCACTTATTATTGATAAATAGATATTAAACTAGAAAGAAAATTACAGAAAAAGATTTATTCTCGGAAACGTCAAAATACTAACGTATGTAACATGTGTGCCAACTTGTACTGTCAACTCCCTAGTGTCAAAATTCATTTTCTATTTTCAATTCAAAGAAAAGATTTATCATCTCAAAAAATAATGTGTATCACACGGCCAGAAACTCTTTTGCGAGTATTCGCACTTGTAACTCGCAAAACTGTATTTTCTAGCTTATTGTTAGTGATACAAATAACTATTTTTGTGTGAAACGCCCGGTATATATATTTCTCTAACTGACATTTCCAAGGAATCAATTCTCCTTTATTATGCAGAAATTCTGAAGTTCACATTTGCACCCACTGTAATGACTTAAATCTTTCACATTATAAACAAGTGAGAAATCCACTTTTTATCTTCCGCACCTCTCTAGTATCAAGAGCGGGAACTTTTCGTGACGCGAGGGTCATCTTTTCCGCCACCTACATCAATCATGGCATCATCATCATCATCATCGCCGAATCGTTACGTATGATAATTGCCAGCTCTTGACGGTGGAACTTTGTCCGCCTTTTCTACCCAGTCGCCCGTAATGACGTAATGCGTTGATTGTGTGTATTGTTTCGCTCCCTGAGGACGCATTATCCGTCATTTAACAGCGGACAACCCTCCTCGTAGGGGACTACGACTCCGTATAGTACTGTATTTACTGTGTATCATAGCTGACAGAATTCAGTGCATATATCTGAAGGGAGAAAGTGTATGAATGTATGGGTGTTAGTAAGCGCAGCAGGGCGATTGAAAAGGCATGCACAGTGAAATTTTCGAACTAAGACTTTGAACTAAAAAGGGAAACATTATAATAATGTCACATTAAAAACGTGTGTAACTCTCGGTTGATATTAGTATAAAGAATAAACTAAGCTATATGGGTAATACGGTCTTTAAAATAAAACTGCTAAATAGCCTCAATATTTCGTCATATATTTATGACTTCCTCAGGAGGACATCTACAATATTATAAAGAATATGAACCAATAGTAATAAAATATTTAAAATAATACTTACAAAGTTCAAATATAATAATCAAATTAAACGTATTTTAAATTTAGAATTTTTAAAAGTCAAATAACATTTTTGTAAACAAGGTAATGTTACTATGTATTTTTTAAAATGTTGCAGTAAATATGATTGAGTTGATTTGTGTCTGTTTTGAAATTAATAGAATTTTGATTACTGTTAATATGAACCATTTCTAGAAATAACCGCTTTTTGTAATTATTTTCAACATCAAGAATTTTAGTATTATCATAATTAAAATTGTGATCTAAATTTTGAAAATGTAAAGACAAGGCACATGAACGTTTACCTATACGACTATCACTTTTGTTGGGTTATTCTATTCTTTAACATTTGAGAAGTTTGACCAATATAACAACCTTGGCAATCACGACAAGGAATATTATATATGACATCACTTTGGTCCAGAATTGGTATTCTTGTCTTTAGTTTTTGTAAAGATTGTTCTTATGGTTGTTATATTATACTTCGCAATTTTGATATTATTAAATCTTTAAAAGTTTAATTACTTTATTAGTTAACCTTCTACGAAAGGTAATTTATAATATTAAAAGTGGTAGTTGTATTAGTATTTATATGTTCATGTAAGGAATTTTGGAGAGTAAATTAATTTAGAAAGAATATTTTTAGGGTAGCCGTTATTGGAAAAAATTTTAAATAACTTTTTTAAATTGTGTTAAGAAATCTTGTGTCGCTAATTTGTGTAATTCTGTTTTCATAGCAATCACAGTATCATATTTCTGATTTATAGATGATAGAGTAAAAGTTAATAAATCTACCAGAAGATGTTGTTTTTGATACCAATCTAAAATGATAATGTTATTTCTGATCTTATAACTTTGGTATCAGGAAAGGTACATAACAATCATTTTCCAATTCAGCAGTGAATTGTAAATATATTATACGAATTAAATATCTTTAAAGTAATATCTACCTTATCATTAGTATTGAACAAATAATGTCATCAACATATTTAAAAATAAATGGAATTTTGAAAGGTAATTTAGGTATAACAGCATCTAATAAACAATCCATAACAATCATTGCCAAAATTGGACTAATTGGGGAACCCATTGGTGTACCAAAAATTTGTAGATAATATTTATTCATGAAAGAAAAATAACAATTATTGCAAACAAAACGTAATAATAGTATAAAATTATCTTTCGAAATTGTAGTGTGTGGTTTAATTAAAGACCATTTTTGTATCAGAATATCAATTACTAAATCTATTGGAATATTTGTAAATAATAACACAACATCCAAAGATATCAACATAAAATTTTCAGGTATGATCATTCCTTTAATAGTACTAACAAAAGTGAAAGTATCTTTAATATTATAAGAAGTATTTTCAGAGAAGGCCAAAGTAAGAATGTTTGATAAAAATTTTGCTAAATTATATGTAACACAGTTAACCGAGCTAACAATGGGACGCATCGGTATATTCTGTTTATGTATTTTAGGTAAGCAATATAATTTAGATGGTACTGCTTTATATGTAGTTATATGTTTAGCATCATTATCACTCATTTCTTTTTTTTTTTTTAATTTTTTTATAAGCTCATTATGTCTTCTCTGTGTAACCGAAGTTGGATCTCTGTCTAAAAACTTATAAGTTCTTGTATCATTTAAAAGTAATTCTGTTTTTTCTATATAGTCTTTTTTATTCATAGCTACAGTACATCCACCTTTGTCAGCCTGTAAAATATATAAATTTGGATGGTCTTTTAAAAATTTTTTTGTTTTTTCAAATGTTTGCGTAATACATGAATTTGGAAGAAATTTAGATTTTGTTAAATGATTTGTGACATTATTAGTTATTCTTGCTCTTATTAAATTTTTATTTGTTTCTGGTAGATCATCAACCATACACTCAACATCAGCTAAAAATCTTTTTGCATTAAATTGTTTTCCACTAACGGGAACACTAAATTTAGGACCTAAAGATAAAAAGTCAGATATTTCTTTAGGTATATTAACATCAGACACATTCATAAACCATTTATCACTATGACATATGGTTCCAACATAAGGGGGCACCTACTCGTTTTTGCAGTTTGCAGTAGCTATGGCAATTTCTTGACTTAATTTTCCCTAATAAATGGATTGGACGCAGAAGGTCCTATTGAGTGGCCACCAAGGTCACTGGATTTAACCCCATTATAGTTTTTTTATGAGGTTATTTGAAATATAAAGTTTATGTAAATACAAGGTGATTCTCAATACATGCGACAAACTTTAAGCGCTGATTCCTGGGGTTATTTTGATCATAAAAGTTCATAAGAACATATGTCCAAAATCGCTTAGTTCTAAAGTTGTACAATGTTTAATAGTAAGTTAACATAATTCATGTTTTTATTATAAATTAACAAAATAATTAGTAAAACAAAATTAACTTATACTAACTGTTGAAAATGACCGCCCCTAACTGCAATACAAGCTTCTATCCTCCGTTCTAAAATACCAGGGGTATTTCGAATTGTTTAAAAAGCTGCGATAATACGATTTCTCAGTTCATCGACATTTTCAATGGGAGTCGTATAAACTAATGATTTAAGGTGACCCCAGAGAAAAAAGTCCAAAGAATTCAAGTCTGGAGACCGAGGAGTCCACGGTTGTGGACCTCCCCGTCCTATCCACCGATCTGGATACGTATTGTCCAAAAACTCGCGAGCAACTAAACTACAATGCGCTGGAGCACCGTCATGCATAAAATACATTTGTAATCTTAATTGCAACGGAACTTCTTTCAGCAGTAGGGGTAGCTCCTCTTCAAGAAAATTGCGGTATACCTCGCCATTTAACCGCATCGGTCAAAAATGTGGACCTATCAAGTGATCTCCAACAATTCCGGCCCACACATTGACAGAGAACTGATGTTGATGACGGGTATTCACTAGTTCGTGCGGATTTTCTTCGGCCCATATGTGATTATTATGAAAATTAATAATCGCGTTTCTAGAGAAAGTAGCCGCGTCGGTGAAGAATATTGGAGCCAAATAGTCAGGATTTTGTGCGATTTTGTATTGCATCCATTGACAAAAAGCCACGCTTTGCGGAAAATCTGCCGGCAAAAGTGCCTGCACCCGTTAAATATGATATGGATACAACAGTTGATCTTTCAATATTCTCCATACTGTGGCCTGACTAATGTTTAAAGCAAACCCAATTTTTCTAGTGCTTGTAGTAGGATGTTCCTTAATTTCATTTAGTACCATTTCTTCAACTTGTGGATGGGTGCCCGTTATCAGTCGTCCGTTTTTTAAAATTTCCCGTTTCACTAAGACGTTGGTGAAGACGGGCAAATATTGAATGATGCGGGATGATACGGTTCGGGTATCGTTCTTCATAAAGACGTCTAGCAGCACGCGAATTTCCATTGGCAAAACCGTAAACGAAATGCATATCACACATCTCAGCATTCGTGTAATTCAGTTTAGAAAACAGAAACTGGCAATAAACTGTATGAATACTCTGACAACTATTGACAAATATTGAAATGACAAATAAACAATTCCCTCTCAACACAATAGTTTTTGAAGAACCAACTGTGATATTATATCGTGTTAGTCATAGTTAATAATTTATTATTAAACATTCAATAACTTTAAAACCAAACTGTTTTGGACAAATACTCATTTGAACTTTTATGATCAAAATAACCTTAGGTTTCAGCTCTTAAAGTTTGTCGCATATATTGAGAGTCGCCCTGTATACCAAATAATCTTTATGTCATGAAAAAGAGAATACACCAGGAAATAAGACTTATTCCACCAGAGGTAATTGAAAACGTTCAACAGGAAACAATCCGTTGATTACAAAAATGTATTGAAGTAAATGGACATATTAAACATTTATAAAGCAAATGTTATGATTTCTTTTGTATGTTTTATTGATAAAGTTCATTTATTTTTTTTTTTAATTTACCACATTTCAAACGTTATTATTCCGAAAACTGTTCATTGTAGCGATATGGTATGCTATACAAAAAGTAGTGATGGGTTGCTACGAAACAAACTGCTATTTTGTAGCAGCTATTCAATATGAAAAGAAATTGCTAAATTTTATAGCAGTTTCCTGATATAGTAAACATCATGAAACATACATGTATATTCATAGCAGTACATATAGCAGTAAAGCAGTATATAAAATGTAGTGACGTATAAAATTGCTTCATTACGTTAGCAGCTACAACCGTACAATTTAAAAATGGCATAATCTACAAGGTGTTCCATTAAAAAGAAAAAAACAGTGATAGCTGCATATGTTCTTCTTTAAACACCCTGTATACAATGTTCTCATGTCGAAAAATTCGCAACTAAAAATACTAGTCGATGTGTCCGAGCGTTTTTCTGCAAAATAATTACCTGAATTTTTTAAACGAAGCTGTCCCTTTCATCATGAACACACTGTATATTATCCTATTTTGAGGAGCTGGAGCTTCTTGAAAGCTGCAGGTTGGCTTATTATCTAAACAAAAACTAGCGAATATTATGGTCTATTTTCTTGGAAAATTGGCACAGGTTGACTGATGTAGGTTGGCCTATTTTTTTCAGAAGGTGGTGTAGGTTGATCCAATTTCTCAAAATACTAGTTTTTTCCTTATACGAAAACATATAGTTAATAGTTTTATTATGTTATCATTTTATTGTAAAGTAACATCAATTGCTTTGAAAAAAAAGCAAAATAATAAAATGTGTCTTGTTTTGTCATTTTGTGTTCATAGTCCATACCAGTATTGGGCAAGTTAGGGGAAGCGATGAAATTTCTACAGCGATTAGACATACTCGTGTTTTCTTTCGAAAAATCGCTGACCAACACTACTCCCTATTCATGACGTGAATAAACGCGAGTATATCTAGTCGCTGTAGGAATTTATTCGCTTCTTTCTATCTTGTCCATACTAGATATATCCACCTTCTTTTAAAAACAAAAGCCCTTCCATACCTAATCTTCTTTAACCTTTCAACTCTTTCAATTAACAGACTTACTTTAACTTTTTACTTGCAAAATCGATTCATTTTCCCCTTCAATCTTTTTACAGCATCCATATTCCCCTCGCCAGGCTCTTACTGGAGCAACCCCAGAGCCAACCTCTACTCCAACATAGCGGCCAGCACGCACTCGATCAGCCACCACGCGGGACCGCATCTGGGGGCGCCCCCACTCGGCTCCTATCCGCACTACGCATGACCGACTTCGGGCAACTCCAGTGCCACCGACTGGCCGCGAAGGATCCACCTGTAGACCTCACGTGGAGAGAACGAAGGCGACGGAACTAACCGAATTTTGACGAAGCGAAGCGAAGGAGGACGAAAGATAAGTATCGAGACTAACTATATAACCTTGCCAATGAAGAAAAAGTGAAAAAGTGCGAGTTAGATGGACGAGACAATGGCGACAACGCCGAGTGCACGGAAGAAGTGAGATTGGATCTGATTGGGTAAACTGCGCGAAGTTTGTATTTACGGTTTTTGAAGGACTTGAATTGGATTTTCGTTTTTCACAGATGTTTTTTTTTTCTAGTCATTATGATCTGTCGGGAATTGTTTTGCTTCGTTTTGCAAACGATGTGGAATGTTACCAAATCTGAGGAATTGATTATCGGTGAATAGTGATATTCGTCAGTGGAGTTATGGAGGCTGGTTTCTCCTAATTGGTTCATTTCAATATATAAAGCTGCAAACTTCTCCTAGACCCCTCATCACAAACTGCACTAAACTGGACGTACGTTTCGATAGCAAAGCTATCATCATCAGCAGAGACACTGAACTGAATACCTAAATAACTACGTCCAGTTTAGTGCAGTTTGTGGTGAGGGGTCTAGGAGAAGTTTGCAGTATTACCAGTACCACAGTTTGGAGTATTTTTGTCATCAATATATAAACAATATCTGTGCAAATATACACAATGACTAACAAAAAAAAACGCCTCATTCTTTATTATCTGATTTACATAAACAAAATATATAAGATACCTAAATAAATACTACCAATTAGCATAATCAGAATATTACTAGAAACAAAAAGTTTAGACATTTTGCGGAAGTATTTCTTCATTTTGTGGAGAAGTAAGATAACTCCAATCTTAAAGATATAGCCCCCAAAAATCTAGTGGTGTAAAGTCAAGCCGCTATGGTGGCCATTGCTTTGCTTTCTAATTATCAGCTTGTGACTTTAGGCCTAGAGTGTCCACCGCAGATTCTGTTTATAATTTCTTATGTCATATAATAGTAATAACTCAGCACTACAGGCCTTGAAGGCCTTTGGCTAGAGTGCCGGAACACACCGAGCCACTGAGAAGCGTTGTCCGAATGGTGACCCAACCAACAACCGGTACCGCATATTGCTGCTTGACTTTTAAGATTGGCAATGATGCAACCTTCCTTCTATGTCATATATTCGATAATATTAATAATAAACAAACGACTGCCACCATTTTGCCAATGTAATAAATAGTGACTTCTCTAAAATCTGCGAGTGGTTTGGTGCATATAAGATGACGCTAATAAAACACAATTATTACTTTAAAAACATTAATTTATTTATTAATAACAGTCTTATTTTGCCATCTTCCGAAATCAATTCTTTGGGGGTTGTTGTGAGTGCTAACTTGGAGTGGGTCGAATACGTGCATCAGCTGTCTAGGAGCTTAGCATATTCTTGCTATGCTCTCAGAGTCATAAAGCAGAGTCTTGGTGAGCATGCTGCAAGAGTGTTACTTTGCTCGCACGGTTGAGATATTGTTGTCCTTGCTGGGGTTTCACTACTGCAACAAACTTATTAGAAATTTTCTATTTGAAAAAGCGGGCAGCACGCGTGGTCGGTGAAGTAGACGGCAGAGCCACTGTCGGTCTCTCTTTCTCATAAAAATTTAAAAGTTTAGATTTTTACATTTTTAATTGAATTTTTAAATTTCTAAATTTTTAAATTTTTATATTTTTAAATTTTTCAATTATTAGGAACTCTTAACGCTTCCTAATCGCGTCAAGAGTTAGAATAAACATTAGTATTGCTGAAAATGCAGGCGCCTGAAAAATTGAAAAATTTGCAAAATTGAAAAATTGAAATTTTGAAAAATTGGAAACATGAAAATTTTTGAATTTTTGAAATTGAAAAATTGGAAAATTTGAAAAATTGTGAAGTCGAAATTTTAAAAAATTGAAAAGTTGAAAAATTTTAACTTAAAAAATTTGATTTTTAAATTTTTGTATTCTTGAAATTGAAAAATTTGAAAAGTTGAAATTTTGAAAAATAGGAAAAATTGAAAATAGAAAAGTTGAAAAATTTTAAAATTTAAAAACTTAAAAATTTAAAAATTTTGGTTTCTAAATTTTTAACCATCATTTAAAATCATTTCCTTTCCCCTCTCACCCTTCCAGTATTAAAAAACTATATAACTTAAAACATTTTTAATGCGTCCCCTTTCCCGATGTTTTGAAGAAAAAAAAGGTATTTAAAAAAAATCATCCCTCTACCCCTTTCATTCTTTCCAATGTCAATAAAATGTGATTGAAACATACTTAAAGCGTCCTCCCTCTCATCCCTCCCTATGTCAAAAAAAGATCATTTAAAACATTTTTAATGCATGCTCTGTCCCGGTGTTGTGACAAAAACATAATTTTATCATTAAGAAAAAAGGGATCATTCCCCCCCCTCTCATCTCATGTTTTTGACACAATTCTTGCAACTGCATGCAAAGGCCTATATAAAAATGTCAAACCACGAGTCGTACCACCAACCTCACATAAAATATCACCACAAGCAGTGTCACAAAGTGGCAGGAACAGTGTTACAAAGTGGAACTTTTCCGATAAACGTCGGTACGGAATTTTTTTTTTTTTTCGGCTGGCGGCAATAGATACCGCCTCTAACACAAATGTCACAATGACATTTATTGTTCATTAATTGACGCATCTGATTGTTATTACTTATTATTGTCACACTTGAAGCTTATTTTGAAAACACAACTTATTAAAACCTCATTACATTTATAGAAAAACTTATTTGTACCAGATATTTAAAGGAATTGCAATAAAACATTGTCATTATAAATAAAAATGGACTGTCATCTGTCGAAACTGTTTCTAGTAATATTTTGATTACCTCAGTTGGTACTATTTATTTGAATGCAAATTTATTTAATTTTTTGTTTTCTTTTAATCGAATGGAACGTCTTCTTGTCAGTCATCTTGTATATTAGTAAGAATTTTATTAAAGGCTTTGCTTCTGCTAACAAGCCTCCACTGATCAACAATGAGTTTTACATAATTTTAGTTGTACTTTTAAATTAAATTTGATTAAGAGTGTGTCAAACCACCGTTGAAAAACATAATTACCTCAGCCATTGCCGTGAATTTTTTTTAAAAAAAGGCTTATAATATGTTTTTTTTTTCTTAGCTGCTCAGTTTATATTTTTAATCCTTTCTCCTAGTATTGGTAATATTCTACAATTATTACCGTTATGTTTTGTAGTTCGTATGCGTTAGTGCAATTATGTATAATCTCCGTAAGAGAACAAAAAAAAAATGAAAAAAAAAATATAAAACACATGTATAGATGATATTATATTAGAATCTAGGGTAGCACATATACCGCATGTTCAAGTAAAACGCGGCGTCTGTGATATATTCAGTGCGAATCGTTTTCTTATGTAAATATCTAACTATTCTTTCCTTTACAATTTTTCTTCAGTATTATTCTTGACGTGAATACTCTTTATCATGTCGAAAATGAAAATTACTTACCGCCACATAAAAATGAGACATCATCGATTTCTATTTTTTATATTCTTTTGTTATTCTCAATTATTTCATTGTAGTTCTTCGATAGGAAAGGGTACCTCCAGTTCAATCTTTAAGATAACTGAAATTACAAAATTACTAGAAAAAAAATATTTTGGAGGATTGATACTAAAAGGAATGAAAAACGATTTTAGCAGCATCTACGAAATTTTTTCTATTCACCTAAATTGATGGAAAGCATCCCTTTCTGGTAAGAACCAACACCGAGAATCAACCAAGCCTGCTAAACCATCCTTACACATCTAGTTTTATTGGGAATGCAAGTGCAAATATTCTTTCCATAATTTCTAACAGTAAAATGAGACAAAAGCCTCATAGTACAGTTTATAGGTGATCTACATTGTTGCATGACCGTTAATATGCTCTAGACAACAATTGGAATCATCCGTGAATGACACTGCCATTGATCAAAGTTCAATTCAGATCTGGAAACGCTGTGACACTTGCTGTTTTCATTAAGATGCCTTTTCACCGTCCTCTTGAAAGTCTATTTTATTGAAAAATAGAAGTTGATTGATTTACTTTCTTGAAGAACTAATTGTAAATTAGCTTATCCTCTTAAAAAAAACTGGTGCAGGTTGGTCTATTGAAGAACTATCAATTAGATTACATTCTTAGAGAAGTGCAAAGAGAAAAAAAGAAGATTTATAAGAATTACAAAAACAGAGGTTTACCGTTTCTTATAGTAATATCTACATTCATAACATAGCAAATTTGGAGTCTCCACTTGCAGTATTAACCGAAATATTAATTTCTCAATGATGCAATGATTATGACTAAAAAGAAAGAAAAATTTAAATAACTCAAAAACGGCAACATGTAGCTATAGGAATAGCTAATGAAAACTGACGTATTTATAGTTGTAGAATCCAAAAATGAATAAAAAATTATATCATTCTATTAGTTGACATCCATTTCCGGTCAACCGGAAGTGATATTTTGATTAAGGTATTTTGCATTTATAGTTCCAATCGAACAGATAATGGTACCAAAATCTCAAATATAAGGAAATAATAAAACATCATAAACTTTTACTGAACCACTTACGTGGAATACCCTGTATTTGATCGTTTTTTATTGGCACATATTCAAAGATTTGTGACATATGATCAAATAAATTTATCCTCTAGTAAGCCATGATGTTATTTATATTATATCACATATCACATCATGGCTTGTTTATAGAGGATAAATTTAATCTATCATATGGTATTTAAGTTAATATGAAATTCAACAAAGAATTAATATTTGAAATATAAAATTCTACATTACTAAGAAACTGCAAGAGATGAGTTTTTTATTAATCTTGACACACACGTCTCTTAAATTTTAGTTTACAAGAATAGTTATTTGACTCAGAAATCCTATACAGGTGTTTTTAAAATACATCAGAATTTCAAAGACTTTAAATGTACAGTCACCGACATTCATATTTAGCACCAATCAAAGCGTCTAGCATTCGTTCGAAAGCTAAATGTCGACGATTGTACAAAGCTGTTTTTTTCCTTAGCAGGGAGGAAAGTGTCCTTTAAGGGAAAAAGTTGTACTTTTCCTCCCTAGGGCGGAAAATAAGTGACATTGACATGATGAAACTGTATATCTTATAATATGTGACATCAATGAATAGATGACATTACTACATTCAGTACAATTTATTAGTTCTTAATAATAAATGGTACACCCTATATACAGGGTGATTCATATATAGGGTTATTATGATCATAAAATTTTCGGCTTTAATAGTAAATTCAAAATACATACAATATAACAAAATACATAAATATTTTATAGAAATTGTTAGAAATGACAAATAAATGTTTTTCCTTTGCTATGTCAAGCTCATAAAGCTTTTAAAAGTTGAACTCAAGTAAAATCTTTGAATTTCGTTGATACTCAACTCATGAAAATGCACCATCACAACTTTTTGAACAAATAAGCTCGCCATTGCCTAATACACATACAAATTTAAGCTATCTAACGCTTAATTTCCCAAAAACCAAATCAAAACCAAAGATGATGATACTCATGTGAATATATGTATAAATTTATCTATATGTATATGTATGATTTCCCATCTCGTTTTTGTTAAATATTAAACACGTTATTTTTTTTTTCGTTTTAATTTATTAAACCTCCATATAAATATATGATATTACTGTATAAGATGTATAATGTACGAATAATATGTAAGTAAATGTAAATTATATAATAAACAAAGACAAAGAATCAAGATGGAAATATGAACATTGAGAAAGAAAAAAAGCATATATATATTGTATAAAAATAAGTAATATATTAATGATTAATCGATAACAATAAAAACGATACGCAGTAAGATATTTGTCGTATGCTTTATTAGATCATAAAGAAACGGATATAAAGGATAAAATGACTTGTTATAAAAGTATTGAATTAAAAGAAAGTTTTTACTCAGTCGGTCAAATCTACCGACTAAGATTGGACGTGAGCAAAACTGGCTTCTCCCTCATCTTTTATCTTATTTAGATGGGTACTATTTTCGAACGATTTAAGGAATTATGTGTAAAATATTGTATTGCTCTCCAATTAAATTGTACATTTAACTGACGAGACGAAATATAAATGTTATGTATTTATTATAAAAAAAGACGCTTGTTGTTTTATTGCATCCACAACCTTTAACGCCGCTTTACAGTTCGCAATTGTTTGTATTGCGTGCAATGAAATATTAGAACCGCGTTCTATTCCGTGGCAATGCCAATAAGATGCACACAGCTTGATCGAAATCCATTGAATGTGCAGTGCGCTATTTGTATTGCGCGCAATTTTATTTCACGCAATAACCAAAAATTGCGAACTGTAAAACTGTAAAGCGGGCTTACTCGTACTAAAAAATAAAATAAAAAAAGATCTGGAGATGTAGAAAAATGTGAATTTTAAATGTGGTAATTTAAAGCAGGATCTATCTGAATTACTGAGGACAAACACCAAATTCAATTATCAAAAAAATAAAATAATGTTTATTATTAAAATAAGAATACTTCTCAAGCAAAACTATTAGGTAAGGTAAGTGTGACAAATGAAAGTAAGTACAACTCATCTATGTAATTATACCATATGGTCAAATATTTCTATCCTCTAGTTGATCATGGCAGGTTTCTCTTCTTTAAATTTAGTTGGCAGTATAAGTTTAAAAACATGCAAGTTGACATATTATGTCGTTGTGTGTGTGGTGCAGGCTATGTTATACCGTTGACAGATTAGGTTCTCTCGTTTTGACAATTACAACATATAAACGTTTCAGTTGAAAAAAAATAACAAATCAAATAATAATGTCAAATGAACTCATTCTTACACATAACGCCACCTCTTCGTTTCATGTTATGAAGGCGTTTCTTCCAATTATGTGGTGTAATTTCCTCACAGACATTTCGGATAACTTCAACAAGTTCTTCAATTGTATGAGGACGATTTGTAAATACTCTATTTTTTAGGGGGTGGGATAAATGAAAAATAAAATAATGACAATATAATTTGTCAAATTTGGAGATTGTGCGGAAAGTCCGAACAATCGGCGATTATCAAAGAGCATTCATGCAATATTAATTCAATTACAAACAAATTTCAACCCCCTCCCCCACTCTTATACCAAAAAGAAATAATTTATCATGTAAAATATTTGTGAACTTCCCTCTAAACCCATTGTTTAAAGAAAATAAAATAAAGAAATGAGTTACAAACCAATTTCATCCCTCTTCCCCAGTCTTATGCCAAAAAAAAAAAATAAAGATATGAGTTACGAACAAATTTCATACCCTCCCCAGTCTTATGCAAAAAAAAAGAAATAAGTTACAAACAAATTTCATTCCCCTTCCCACACTTACGCCAAAAAAAAAAAAAAATTATCATGTAAAATATTTGCCAACTTCTCGCGAACTCCATTCTTTAAAAAAAAAAAAACTAAACCAACTATAAACAAAATTCATCCCCTCCCCAACCTTTTGCTAAAAAAACATAATTTTATCATATAAAACGTTTGTAAACCTTTTCCCACATCCGTGTCAAAAAAATAATGTAATAGTATGCCTTTCCTTACTCTAGCCTTAAGTCAAGTGTTTTGCTAACTTCGTTGATTAAGTTAGCTAATTGTACTTCTTATGTTAAGATAGCGAAACAGGGGGACAATTGAAATGCTTGTTTCTGAGATATTCACAAAAACGCATTTTTTTAAAATGGGAACGCTGTGTTCCCATATTTTGGAAGGAAATTAAATTAGAAACAAAAAGTAATTTATTTTAGTATAAATGTTCACTTATCCAGATTGATTTGCACATAGTTACATATGTCATTCATTTTTTTTTCTTAGTTTCATTTCTTATTCATATGCGCTCGCTTAATCAACATCTCGCCGCGTGTCTATAGAAGCCATTCACTACGATCGTAACAGACTCCGCCGGCATCCGATCCTCCTCCCTAACCATAGCCGCTCCTAGTCGCCCCTCGGATGTGATACAGTAGGCAGTCGCCCTTCGGATATGACACGACATTAGTTTTATTTCGCCCCTTGTCTGATCGTAGATCGCAGTCGCCGCACGAGCATGGCACGGCGCAATCTTGCTCGGTTGTAATTCGGGTAGGTCGCTGCTCGGGATGTGACGAACGCAAAACCCCCTCCAGCCTTCATTCGATTACAGAGCCGTAGTCACCTCTCAGGCGTAACAATGTTAATCCTCCATCTAGTGTTCGGTTTGTAGTTTGTGGTCGCCCGTCAGGTGTGACACGGTACAAATCTTCCGCTCCCTCGTTCGAACTATCAAACGTAGTCGAAGACCGCAGGGCGTGCACGCGCGTAATCTGCGCATTTCTTTTCTTTCTCTTATCAAAGTATAGTGCGTAGTCGTGACAGTAGATTGCTGTTGCGAGAGTTATTCATTAAGTTTATAAGCGCATTTTTAAGCAAGTTGTCCGTGAATAACCGCGCGAAAAAGATTGTCTAAACAAGAAAACGTCGTTACAATGTCGTAGACTCAGTTTATAAACGCCAATATCGAATTGTGGTGGCAAGAAAACAATTAGATGACAGAAATTAGACAGATTTAATACTCTAGCTAGAAAATTTAATGAAGTGTGGATTCGTTAGCAGGCAACTGGGAGGTGTGCCAACGGATAATTTAATGAATTCAGAAGTGTGTTGTGCCATTTAGCAAATAAACACGATAAGACAACTTTTTAACATCGAAATAAAAAATTACTGAAATCTGAAAAATAAAGCATTTACATTAAATCGAAGTTATATATAAAGTATATGAATTAATAGTATATATTTAATTTAAACTAAATTATTTGTGATATGTACATTATCTTCAATTTGGTTATTTTTTTTTAATAATATAATATAATTATAATTATTCCTTTCTAATTTTTTAATTTCATTTTTACTTCTTTACATATAGTTCTAAGTGTGCATAAAATCCTTTTACTATATTCTTACTATTGATTGAAATAGTGTTAAGCTAATGTATTTAACATGTTTTTTATAAGCTAGGTACTTATATCTCTTTCTTGTCCTTAGGCAAAAATTAGTTAAACACTGTTTTTATTTAACAAAAGAAGCAAAATTACATTTGACGTTGCAAAAAGTAGATGTGAATTGTTATTCCTCAGCTACCTACCCTTTCACCAAATATATTCACTTATCACGTCAAAATTAGATAAGAGAAAATCCTTCACGGATTAGTTCGGGGACTCGTTTACTCGCGAGCAGGATAGACTAATTGCCCTCCAGACGGAAGGGGATGACGCCAGACGGAATTCGTTCCCGGCCGCTGGCTCCCTCCCACGCGCGCCGTCCGACCACCTGGCTGCCAAGCGCGTACGGACGCGGACAGCGCCCCCTATTGGCTCGTCGCGAGAGATCATTGCGCGGTTTGCCATCCGGGACCGGAACTGCTCCGGAATGGCGGAAATGCAATCGAACTCTGGGATATTCTTCGAACACTGGGATAATATGCTTTCGGTGGGTGCAGTGCTCTTTTCAAATCTTCTGTTCTCTTTTTTTTTTGGAATATGTCCTATGGATTCATACGTACGGGTGTTGGCGTTATTTGAATCGCAGTAATTTAGCAGATTTTTTCCTGTATGTATTTTGCTGTTGGGGTTGAAATAGGAGATTTCATTGGTTCCAAAAAGTTCTTTACTATGCTCTAAAGGAACGTTTTAAGATTTTTTTCTTACTGAGCAAGTCATGTGATATGGTGTTCTAAACATGAACGACAGAAAACGAAATTTAGGCCAATATACGTGACGGCGGAAAGTCCACGGCATATTGGGATTTTTTTTGTCTTTGTATAGTAGATCTTTTTTCCTTTACAAATTACCTCTGCATGTCTCGAAACTACTTATCAAATATGTCGAAAATGTAATTGTATACGAGGCAAGGTCAAAAATATGGAGCTCAGGTTTTGGGTTTAGAAGATTCTTTTATTAATAAATGTTGTTACAAATTCAACGCTACATCCAAACATGAAGTTTCGAAAAATTAATTGAATAGGGGGATACATATTTAAACTCCATCTTCAAATCGTAAATAAAACACAAAACTCAAATGCGTATAAAATATATTAAAATTGACTACTACAATATTGTTTCACCACACAATGGCTTCATCAATAAACTGAGTTTATTTCATCCACCTGATGAAGCCACTGTGTGGTGAAACAATATTGTAGTAGTCAATTTTAATATATTTTATACTCATTTGACTTTTGTATTTTATTTACGATATGAAGTTTCGCCTGATTTTAGCAAAAAATGAGATTTAATCGCAGCTGTCATATTCTATTTTAGTTTCAAGACATGCAGAGATAATTTGTTTGATCCACTAAATTCAAAGACAAAAACATTGTCGTCAAAATTGGCTTATAACCTATGTAATGCAGAGAAAAACAGAGTCATTATTTGAAAAGAAATTCCCATTTCACAAATTAATGTTCTACGAATTAATATTTAGTAGCACAATAATTTAACAGCGGTTTAAAATCATAATATGTAATATTATTTCTGACAGTAAATAACAGGAAAACAATCAAACCATCTAACTATGAGTGGAAGTTAAACTTATGCTGCTTATTTAACAAATTATGATACAGAAATAACATCGTTATTCTTGTAAGGCATTTGGCATTTGCGCCAAGATTTAACTGTTCTGTTAATTTCTTATTAGCTCTTGCTTATCGGCTTATAGAGTCGTCTCTATGCGAACGGCGATTCTGAAGAGTAATATATTACACTTTTGTCGTGATTTAAAATGTGCCCTCCCTAACAGCCAAAAATATTACATAGATATTTTTAAAAATATATTTTATAAATATTTTTCGTGAGAGGTTTTTGAATATATTTTTCATATTATTTTCTAAATATAGATAAAATATTCAATTAAAATATTTATTCCATATTTTAAAATTAATGTAAGCGCAATATTTTTTCTAAAATATTTGTAAAATATTATTTATATGAAAATTGAGATTTTTATGCAATCTATTTAATTTGTCAAAACGAACTAAAATTGTTCTTGGTTATTTAGAATGTATAACGTCGATAACGAAAATTGAAACATACATAGAGTTGTCTAAAAGCAAGAACTGTTTTTTCACACTCTCCATACAAGTTAATAATCAATAATTCTGGCATCTTTTAAGCATACTGAAGGTTTATCAAATTAATCACTATTTTTTAATTGAAGTGTTCTAAATAAAATTATTATATATTATTTAATTTATTATCATTTTATTTGAATAGGCCAATAAAAATGAAAAATACTCATTTTTAAGTCTAGCCTTGCCTGGTGCCAGGTACAACCCTATGGCTTTTTTCATATCTTCGGTAGTGGCGCTCTCATGGCGTTTCCTTGTGGCCTCTAAAATAATGCCAATTGTATTAGATCATACCATGAATAAAACATCGTACAACATTATCAACACCTACTAATACATTTAGAGCATTTACAATAATTCGAGTGGTAGCTACATTCTAATACTTATGATACTTATTTTTACTTATTTCATAATATTGAAAACATTCTACGTACAAACAATAAAACAACACAACGTATTCTAACCTCTATTTGAGGTTATGACGCTTATCTACCGAGATGAATCTCTTAAGCAAATCAACTAGCAATTTATCTGGTAGATGCAGTACATATATGATGCATAAAATTCCTACAATTATATTATTAAACGATTTCTGTACATAGCGATATTGAGCATTCCAATTATCTTATAAATGCATGACATGTTCAAAGTTTACTTACCTTGTAGTCACCACAAAAACTAAAAACAACCCCGCAACAATAATTACACAGTTAACCCTAATCTGCCCTAATCGTATACTATTATAAACTATAACATGTAACGGACAAACGAATGAAAACGTTGATAATACGCACGTGCGCGTATGCATTCTATGTACCTAATCCATAGACGCATAAACAATACTAAATCATATAACACCGGCACCGTAATGAATAGAGGTGTTGTGTTGACGATCGCAACTTACAAATATTACAAATAATATAATACAAAACGCAGATATAGTTACAGCGCTCAACTTAGATACTAATAAATCATATTAGATGTATATTATCTAATTTAATCTTTAAACTATCATTTTAAATAGGTACATATCTACTTAATATGTATGCATATTTTAACCATTTTATATTATTCGTCCTACCCACCAAATGTACAAAAACAAAAATTCAATCTTTTCTTTTATATGAAATAAATATTTACAGAAATACAAAGCAAAATATTCTTGCCGAGTTATGAAAAATATATTGAGAAAACATTTGCAATAAAATATTATTAATGCTACATAACATATATATTTTTTAAATGTTTTCCTAATATATTTTCTATAATATATTTTATGCATATTATATTAATATAACTAATATTGACGAAAGGTTTAATATTTTTTAAATATTTATAAAATATGAAATAAATATAGTTGGTCACTGGGGCATTAGCCCCAGTGACTATTAAGCATCGGTGCGTGAGTGAAATCCCAAGCTTCTAAACTTGATTGTACGGAACAATTTCAAAATAAATTAGTGAAATAAACGGTTTGAATTTTTCATTTTATTCCTGAAACCAACAGTAATAGGCAAAAGATGCACATATGAAAACACAGTGAGTATTTACATTTTACAACGACACTCAGTAATGATATGCAATAATATATGTGAGATAAACTACGTCGTGTCACCCCAAGGGACGACTACGATCTGTAGCCAGGAAAAGGCAGTGTCACCCCGAGCGACGACAACGGCCATTAGTTGCGTAGAAAACCGAGAATTATCTCGTGTCACCCCGTGGGACAGCAACTACCTACAGCGATGAGCGAAAAATTAGGTCGTGTCACCTTTAAAGACGACAGCGGTCTCTAACTAAACCACGGAAGACCATATCGTATTACGATCTATAGCCACGCGGATAGGGGAAACTAAGCCGTGTCACCCCGAAGGACGACACCGGTGTCTAGTTATGTGGAAAACGGGAGATAATGTCGTGTCACACGGAGGACAACTACAAACTATAATCAGACGAGTAGCAAATGGCGAACATTGCCTCAATCATGTCAAACGACCGTTCTTAAATCGACTCACGGGATGCCCACGCAGGTATGTGTGGGGATATCAAGCGCGCGTGCATTGAACGTATCGCACGAGGGAGCGGGGATAGAGGAGGGGGGGAAATGAACTCGACAAAATTAAAAAAAAATAAAGGATGTATACGCACGTCAATAAACAATGGGATAATCAAATAAGTAAATAAAAGCCGTTATATTGCTATTCAAACCATAGGAAAAGCAATTAAAGAAAACAAAAAATTGTTAAAAATAAATTCCCAACTCAAACTGAATACTGAAAATAGATTTTTCCGTAAAGGCCACAATATAGGGTTTCGATTACTTCAAGATGTCGTGAATTCGAATCTCACTTTGATCAATAACGGTAACCTGTTTTTCCGTGTCCAATCCGCCTAGCTCAAATCTCTCCCTGAGCTACCGTGAATGTCGACTCCGTGACCAATCCCGCTTAAACCCGAACTAAAAAAGTCTGCCCTCCATGCGGATATTGTCCCAGTAAACGCATAGCGGTAGCCTGTTCCTCCCACCTGCAACTCACCTAGAGGCCACCTGGTGGAGAATGGTCTTTAAGTGGTTGTAGCCCCCATCATCATTATTATAGCGCGCGCGCGCCTATTTTTAAATTTGAAATTCGGGTTTCCCGCTGTGCCGACAGATGGCGTGAACCCCAGATCGCGAGATTGTTCATAGAGGCGCTAGTGTACGATGCGTCAATCCTGCCACGGAAAGTTCTAGCGCAAATCCACTGGAACTTTCGAGACACGTAGATTTCTGCGGAGTCCCGCGCGGTAAATATAAACACACGTGCAAGCGCGACCACTCAGCCTGTATCGGACACTTGCAGCACAAAAAGCTGAAGTTACCGAAGCATAACATAAATAACATAACATAAATCAGTGGATACTTGATTACTAATTCAGTAAATTAGTTTATTAGTGTATTAAGTAGTTTAGTTATTTCTTAATTAATGTAATAAGTGTTTTTACTAGTATTAAGGAGCAAATAAAGAAAAAAAATAATGCATTTGAAAGAGTTGCAATGTATGTACAATCGCCGACATTAATATTTAGCACTCGAACGAATGGCTCGACGCTTTGATGGTGCTAAATATTAATGTCAGCGGCTGTACACTGCAAGAATTAACCGCAAAATTAGCAAACAAAAAATCACAACAAACTTGTTGTTGTCACTCGTAAGAATGACTACATTCTATACAAGACACACGATAAATCTATTTCGTAGTACTATCGCACACTTTATCCCGCGTAAGCCCTACATGTTATAACAAAATCTTTATACTTAACATGTCCTTCTTCCAACATCCACACTTCGTCCTTTTTCTTTCTAAACGGCAAGCTCTCCACGTACATATGTATCTGTATAGACCATATACAGAAGCATGTTTTGGATTCTGGGAGGGTACGAACTTCGCATCAGAAGTGTCTATAATCATGAGACGTCGGCGTCGAAGGGTGACTTCTGCGTATATCATTACGTCGTTACGTCATTAGTAGGCGCGTGGCGGCTCGACAGTCATATGTTTCACGCACGATTTACGCAGCGATTTTTAAAATACTGCTGTGATTGACTGCCGTCTGCTCTATAGGCCGTTCGGATATGCATAATGTCGAAGTAATCTTATTGTATAAACACTTCTGGGGAGGTCACATGTAGGATATTTATGTATGTGTGTATTGTAAGGGGAGAGGAAGATTAATATAGAATTGTGAATCCATTAAACGAACTATGTTGAGTGAATAAAATGTTAACTATAATTGATGTAGTTGTATAATACATTGTTTGGAATTAAAAAAAAATCACTACCAGGAATATTTTCCGGAAATATAAAGAAAATAACCTGCAACAATAAGTTAAAAGAATATTAATAATAGTAGTTACAATGTGTTGTCAAGTTTTATGAAATCAACGAATTCTTGTAACCTAGTCGTATGATCGTTTATTTTATCATAAGTTCAATTTGAACATTTCCAACCAAAAAGAAAACACTGCCAAACAATGCAACAAACTAAAAAATTCTTAATGAGCGAATAAATTAAACTGAACTAATTATGTAAAATTGAACTTTAAAGAAAGTTTAATCCCTTGGTAGCATACCTTCAATCAAGCTCTGTATATCGGAATCGCTAAATTGAAAGAAGCAATAAGAAATGAAATAGAGACTATTACAAATGAGCAATTAATAAATGCTTCTGAAAACATGAAGAAGAAGATAGATGCTTGCATAAATAATGGTGGTTCTCACTGAGTGCAGGAATGTTAAAGAAACACGTTCTCATTTTTTTAAATTTATAATATATTTTTGTTGTAGAGCGCATGGCTATGAAAAGCATCAATCCATTATTGTCCATTCAGTACCTCGTATAAATTATGAAGAATGTCTGATATAAGTTAAGATATGACATAAATAGGTATTTTTACAATATATATTGTTTAAACCTTCTATACCTTTAATTAAACCTGGTTGTATTTGTTATCAGAAATATACTGTATTGAAAAATGTTTATTAGGTTATGTTTGCACGGAAGTTAGTTGAATGACTCATACCTTAGATGCAATTTTGGTGCACTACACTTGTTGTCGGGGTTGACATTAGTGTATATTAAGTTGCATACGCACAATTAGAAGACAAAAACCGCACAATGACCACACGTTACTGTATTTTATTAACTAACTTTATTCGAACAGTGGATGTAAATATTGATATAATCTTCGTGGAAAGTGGAGTAGGATTAGGACCATGTTATTCGATCTCACGGTAAGTAAAATTGATTGTAATATATATTGAACGTGCCTCGTTAGGTGTGTCATTTTTTTTTACAAGAATTACATTTAATTCAATTAGACAATATGTAGAGTAGTTCTTCTGATGAATACGATAAAAATTTGCAACAACAGAGAGCAGATATATTATTCGACGCAGATCAATAACATTTAGCGTAAGAAACAACAAATTTCCAAGTAATTTTGAGGTCAATGGACGCTTTCGAATGTCCATGATAAAGCTTAAGGAATTGCTAAAAGTGATTGGTGGTAAATTAACATGTCAAACAGCAAGAAATCATGCATCATCTGCTAAATAGCGGTTGTAATTCCTCTTCATTGGCTTGGAAGTGGAGGCCAGGATCATGATATTTCTGACATACATGGCGCAGAGAAATCCACTGTTTGTCAAATAGTTCATAGTGTAGTAAAAACGGTAAATAAGACTCTATATCCTCGTGTAGTAAATTGACCAGATAATTTAGTAGAGGTAGAGTAGAAATTTTATAAGATCGCACAAATATCAAATGTTATTGGCTGTGTTGATGGGACTCTAATTAATATTGATGTACCGCATCAAAATGAATCACAGGTTGTTGATCGACATGGAAAATCTTTATGGGCAGGGACAATACCAAAGCTTGTGCTTTCGCATGAATTTTCCTCCATTTCTTTATCTTAGCTTTTGTTACGTATTATATTATATTATATTAGTTTTCATTCATTTATAACTTTGGCGCCCTCTGGCGAGAGTTTAGATATTTACATATATAAGAAGGGGGTTATGATGCGCAGAAACAAGAAGGAAACAAGCATGTAAAAGACAAGTGTCGCGAGATGTCTAAGCATATGTAAAAGTAAACCGAATAAAGTGCATTTACAAACAAAATACAGTCCACTTATAAAATTTATACAGCTTTTTTGGTGATATTCGCAGAAAACGCGCCAAACAAGACCACTTCGGCTTTTCGTATTTCTTTTGAAATTTCCATTTTTTCAGTTTTTTAGTTACCAATCACATTTAGCAATTCTTCAAATTTTATCATGAACTTTCGAAAGCGTTCATTGACCTCAAAATTACTTGGAAATGTGTTTTTAATTCTTGCTCTGCCTCGAATAAGATTTCACGCCCTCTGTTGCTGCAAATTATCATCTTCTTCAGAAGAACCACTTCTCTAATTGAATTAAATGTTATATTGTAAAAAAAAATGTCACATCTAATGAGATTCATTCAATATGTATTACGATTTTACTATTCTTTTCGGAAACGCTTGTAAAATAATAAGAATTCTCCTGTAAGATTATAAGATTCATAGGAACTTACAAATTGGTACTTTTTATTTTTCTAACGCCTGTAACCCAAATTTTTACCCGATGACATATTTTATTGAGCTTATTTTTTTGTGTCGTAGAAAAAAGAAATTAAAGGCTTAATAGACAAAAGGCAGATATATTCCGTTAAATCTCGGTAATCCTAAATAAGTATATTTATCGTTAAATATATATGCTTTACTTCGTCAAACAATAAAGTTAAAAATATTGGTTTTAATGAAGATTTTGTAATATTAGATTTGAGTTTAATCTAAAATGTAAAGAATGATTTTGAAAGGGCAGTTTAGTAAACACTGACATTGCTCTGAACTAATATTAGTATAGATATATTTTATCGTAAAAATCTACACATAGTGGAATGAAACACTCATTAGGAGTATAGTTTATATGTATTACACAAATAAAAATACAGAAAATGGTAACCCTAATAGCCTAAATTAAATTTCCGCAATTAATCTTACTAATTTCAACGTTAAAACATAAAATTACCCACCATTTTGTACTACATTAATAGTTATTTTTATGCTTTTACGTTGATTTCACTAAAAATAGTGGCGTACTGTAACAATTTTCATGGTTTCGCATTTTAATTAGATTTTTTCTCTTTAATATCGTATTTGTTGTTTCTAGATACGCTTTATATCAAAAATCACTCATAGTCTTTGTAACGTTGAATGTTTTATACCCAAGAAAGAAAAGAAAAGATTATTAAAAAGGAGGGTCCAACACAATAAAATCTTGCTACTCCCCCCCACTTCACCCTTTAGATTACGTCACAATTAATAAAGAGGGGAACAAGCGACGTCGGCGGTTGTTAGAACAAATGAGCCGCACCGTTGTCCGGCCATCTCTACACTTTTGTTCTTGGTATCTCTTTTTCTTCTGCTCCGACCTCTGTATAATCGCCATTCTCTTTGGTGAGGCGCCGTAGCGATGCAAATGAGGTACTAATTATGGGTGTTTTAATTGCCCTGTGCGATCATTATTTCTTCACGGTGATGATTTGAACGCCGCCAGCAGTCTGAATGGAGAGAAATGACCTATGAGTGTAATAATGAACCAGAACGCGGAACAAAATATGTTAGAGAAATATGTTCATCGAAGGGATATAGTTGTAATGATTGTTATTGCATCTAATATTAGGTATTAATGCCACCACTGATTAGTCAAATAATTGCAAAATAAAATGCTAAACTGATAAACTGGGTAAAATTAAAATAATAAAAGATGACCTAAATCTTTTATTATATTAATGTCCATACAAGAGACCTTTCCCATTAATTGCGTAACCGACTTCATTACTGTCAATGGTTTTTGGGCACGATGAATTGATTGATTGAATGATTACTCAAATATCATCGTCAACTATGTAATAATTTTAACAGAAGCTTATTCACTTTTTGTTCTTTTCCACATTAATCAAGCATAGCCTACACTGAACGAAAAATATACACAAATATAATAAAAAAAAAGTACATTAATTCAATAATTATTTTACCAAAATTCGTCCAACGAACACTTTTATCAATACAAAGTATGTGCGTTTATTATATTAAATAAATATATAGGTTCATCTATACAATAAAGAAAATTAGTGATATAATGAAATTATTATTCACTTATTTGAAAATAATAAACTTAAATTATTGCTTTAAAAATCTGTATACATTAGTATAAGTGATTAAAGAAGTTTTTGATACAATAAAGTAAATTCATATTATATATATAAACTGGATTATCATATTGCTAACCGTGGTATATTATATGAATTAACTTCTTCATTCCTTATATGAAATTTATACATTCCGTTAATTAATAATAGTTGTAGAAACTATGAATTACATATTGTACTTATTTATTACTAAAGTTTGCCAAATAATATAAACAGATTTCGAAAATATGCAGTTAGTGTCCAGAGGTCCAAGTCTTTTACACTAACAGCACATTTTTGAAATCCGGTTATACAACCAACTTCAAAAAGATGAGCCGCTACAGTGCAATAAATAAATTTACTTTCCAATACTTATTTATTGATAAATTTTAATATTAGTACACATTATTTATTTAAATCAAATTATTATTATGTTCATTCTGCCAGCATTTCTTATGTGATTTAGTCTTTAGTTAGTACAAGCTTGCCACAAGCAATCCAATTCCCTAAGTAATAAGTTATCAAATCTTAACGACCGTATTATAGCTTCTGTCCCGTCTTCAAAATCTGAACCACCAAATATAGCTAATAAGTAATATTTGAGAAAAGAGTGTACACTAGCGACACTTTCTAATTGTACGACCTACAGCATAAAATAGAGCCTAAAGGTGTAGCATGGGTAGTAGACGACTTATGCATTCACTGCCGTCTTCGAAATATGTAAACACAGATGTGCGGTCTCGGTGTTTTTTTGTAGTAAATCTACTTTAAATGTAAGGAAGAATGCAGTAAATAAACATAGAAAACACATTGATCTTATAAAATAGAGAGAAATTAAATACATCAAAAGCAGCATACTTGTGTGCCTGCCGACTTACCTCGTTAGCACAATTCGAATTTTTCAGTTACTTACCTTAAATATAATATTGTATACAAACAGATGTTTTGTTTTCTTTACACATCCCTACAGCTTTACCAAATATGTTTGTGTTTTTAATCCAATTGACTCATAATGATTGTTTTTTCGATATTAACATAATCAAGAATTAATATTTATATAAACTAATCCTTAATTATTAATTTAAACCTGCATTTTGTATTTAAAGCTATCACTACTGTTCAATTTAGCACTAATTCAAATTTTGTATTTCTTTTGAAAAAATATTGTGAGACTTTTGAGGTAAAATCTTTGAAAACTAGGGAATTTTTAATCGAAATACTATTTTATCTTGTTAGTATAATATTACTAAAAACATACCATTACTATAACCAATAAAAAAATATTTCTGACGAGTGTAAGAGCTTTTCGTTCTAATATCTGATATAAAAATCATGGTTTTGAATGCATCCTCGCCATATCTCCTTTATTATTTAATGTTAAAGAAGGAAGCCGAAGCGAATTAAAAAAAAAATAATATGAATCATCAGACATTAATTAGATTAAAAAATATAAGCATATTTGGGTAACGCTGCAGAGAAAACAAAACATGCATTTCTGTCAATAACGAAATTACTACAAATTTCTCTGCATTTAATCAATTAATTGGCGCAACACCACTTCAGGAAAATGGCAGTAGTAATAATCCTTATTACTATATTGTTTAATAATCTGCATAGGCTGTCGCATTTAGTTAATGTGGTTCAGTAATATTGAAAAAAGTGTTTCATTCATAACGAAGATATGCTTTACTGATTTCAGTATAGCTAAATACTATACTAAATGTCTTCATGCGATCCATTTTGATAGTTTCATTATTATTTGCATACGTATAAAATGAATAAAAGTAATAAACCCATTGATATTTATTGTATAATTAACATGCCCTTGGTTTAGTTCCAGTCGTAGTTCAACTGTAAAATGAAAATACCTTTTAAAACCATTTAATAAAACACAGGCTATTCGAAATACTCAAACATCCAAATAAATTTATTCCTACGGCAAAAATAACAAATACATAAGAGATGCATTCAACTTCGCACATTAAAAATCCAGTCTAAGCTTTTTTAAAATAACCGACAGAGAGACCGCACATCTGTGTTTACACATTTCGAAGTGGCCGGTTAATGCATAGATTGTCTACTATCACACGCTAAACATGTAGGCTCTATTTTACCCTGTAGGTCGTACAATTAGAAAGTGTCGCTAGTGTACATATATATTTATACATACCAAATTATTTGCAATATTTTTGTTTTGGAATTCTCCTTATCAGTTTTGCACATCCGTAGATCTATTACTTATAAATTTTCGCTTTTTTTACATCCGGATAAAATTCCTAAATATGTTGAGTTTTATATTAAGGACCTAGTTTTAGCTATAGTAATCTTAAATTACCAACTTTTCCGTCAGAAATCTATTAACTATCTGCTTTTCTAACCGTGATGACGTCCCACGATAAATGATAATTTTCTATAAAATACTAAAACACATATATTTGTTATTTAGGTTATGCACAATGTTTGAAATGTCTGACTAATGTATCAACTCGGCAAAATTATGTTGCACATAAACAAGTATATTACACCCACTCTTTAACGTTCACACCACACGCAAAATGTAATATTGGATATCACTTACGGCTATTTGCACCGTTATACTTAAGCTTAACTTAAAGACTAAATTATATCCTAAACTATGACTTCGTTTTGCACCACTGTTTAAGGACCAGTTAAATGTTATTCAAAATAAGCCGAAGAATTGCCTCGCTTAAGGTCCAGTTAACCTCACTTTGGTTTCAAATGACAAGTTTGCGACAAATGAAAGAAGCCTTTTATTGTTTGTATTAACGGTATTTTCGAGGTATTTTATTACTGTTGTGGGATATTTTTAATTGTACATTTTGAAACAAAATGGCACGTAATATCTTAATAAATAACATAATGTTGAGAAGATGATGATGAACTGGACGAGTTAAATATAATTTTTTATGGTATACACTAGACAAGTAAATGAAAGGGCAGAAATATTTTCAAAACGTTTGAACGAACTTAAATTTTTCCCGGCAATTTAGGGTAACCAAATGTACAACATTATTTATACTAAACCTGATTGAAAGCTGGATTTGAATATCCTTGATGTGTGAGTAGGTATAAAAAATAATTTTAAGTTTACCATGTAACCTAAGACGAAATAACCATTCCTATGACCACGAATGCATAGAGTTTGTTATGTTTTATTTAATTAATTTTCAGCAATAGTAGTGTTGCTTTTATGAATCAGCTGTTAATATTCCTGTGACTGACGTGACAACAGGATCTCACTCGTTATGTATTAGAGATTTTAGCGGTACCCTTGTCTACAATTCACGAGGCATAGCTAACTAGGGAGTTAGAAACCACACAAAATCAACACTAATGGAAAACTGGAAAACTCGTATCAAGAATTAAAAGTCAACATTCTCCTTCTTTCTGTGTGTTTCTGTCAAAAACTTACAAGTTACAAGTCACTTTCACACTGTCTGACACTATTGCCATCCGTTTTCAATGCTTAGCTACGCTTTATTCCTAGTTTCGACGGTACAAAACATATTCACCTTAAGCTGAGCCTCTACTTAACTAAATTTGTTATTAGGGAAAACTGGAGCAAATAACTGTTATTGTTATTACATATAAAGCTAGGTTAGGTAATTTGAATATCTAATAATAATAATAATAACGTTATTTAACAAGTTTTCAAGTGCGTTGCCTGTAAAAACACTAAACACACTACTTTTATGAATGCAAACAGATAAAATACGTTGCAGAAAAGATGCATTTATGCCTGGGTAGAAGGGACTATGTAGAATGTGAATCTGAAGTTCTGAAGCAACAATTTTAACAGAGAAAGCATGAAACATAGTACGTGTTAGAGTGAAATGGCTGGAAACAATCAATACCGTTATAAATTCATTTATTAATACAATTAACTTAGTATTAAAGATACATTATACCTGATAGAAATAATAAAATAAACTTACTTTTTCAACGCGACCGTCAATAAACAAAATTGTTCAATATAATAAAAAAGTTTATCCATACAATATAACTTTTTCTTATTGTAATAAACTCGATTCCCTAATAGCCAAATTTAAATATCCCGCCACTATTTTTGGTGACTTCAACATACACCCATTAAAATAACTATTAATGTAGTACAAAATGATAGCTAATTTTATGTTTCAAAGTTGAAGTTACTAAGAATAATTGTGGTAATTTAAATTTGGCTATGTGGGAACTCAATAAACGATGTTTTGATTAATTTTGTTTTTTCCAGTGTGTACTTGATCATTTCAATAGGCATTAACACATTCAAGTGGCCTTAATTTCTCCATTTTCAAATTTAGAGTAGTAGCGTATTAAACAATTTTTGATCAAAATTCTTCATTCTTCCAAAATTTGCAAAAATATACGAGTTTTTAATATTTAAAAAAATATTATTTTCTTCAATATCTTCAGAATGCGAAGCTCAATCCTTTTTCCGATTTCACCATCATAATTAGGACAAAAAATACTACCAGTTTGCTAATTTAACCAACTACGTAGTTCGAATAATAACGAAGTTAGCAACAGTACCACTTCATTTTGATACATACTATACATACCTCTAGCTTCCTTCTTTTTATCCCGTCAATCACCCATCCCTCGCCTTTATCGGAGAAGCGATGAACGATGAAACTCCCCTCGAAAAAAAAAAAAAGAAGAAAACGACAGCGGTCAAGCGTCCGTCCACCAGACTAGACGCCTAAAATCCATAAGCGCGTCAATATTTTCCAATCGGCAAATATTTAATGTCAACAGGGCGCGCGGAGACTTGGTATTAGATCGACAGGAGCCAACTGAAGGTCCGTTCATCAAACGAACCGAGTCGGACAGAGAGTAAACAATCGACAGTCATCAATCAGTCGATATCCTCCAGCCGTGGGATGTTTGAAAAATTTCGCAAATTAGATTTCTAATCAAATTTTGACTTGCATTACGTCCTCTGTCTATTGCAAATAAAACCTAAAGCTTATTTATGTTAAATGTTAACTAAACCAAGGTATATCTACCTCGTAAAAATAAAGGCATTGTAGAGTTTTGTGGGTGGAGTTTTCACTTCACGATTTTATTGATTGAAAGATTGTTGCATCGTTTTTAAATTATTTATTAGAACCAGCACTAACCACTAACACTTAACAATTAGCTTTCATCATTCAGAGAGCAGACATAGCGTTACGACTTGCTATACTTTAGTTTTAAACTCGCAATTCACCGAATAGATTAACACGTTTTTTAACTTAGGTAGAATTACACGCGAAAAGAATTAGGTTATGTCTCACAGAGTCACAGTCAGGTGCGATAATTTCTAAAATACCTTTTCCATTTTAATTTAAGACATACCATTCGAAAGTATGCGTAAAACGTAAAGCTTTTTCTGTATTATGCAAACACACACACAACGAACTAATATACACTGAGATCGAGAATGATTGTCCTAATCCTACACTACCTTTGCTGTCAAAACTGACATACATATGTTCTACATAACCGTGCGTTCCGTATTTGAATTTTGCTTATATTAGTCACTTCCGTATTATTGTAAAACTACTATTACTGACAGGAATGTAAACACCCAGATGCTGCACCAAGTACGTTCATCAGATTATTGGGGCTAGCTGATGTTCCCTTATTAGGTTAAGTCAGAAGGTTATGTTTCGTTTAATGTTGTGTGCCATTTCTGTGCTGTTTATCGCTAGTTCGCTACCATATATTATTGTTTTTACAACGTTGCCAATTGAGTAGTCTGTCGGAATTCCTTGTTAATGCGGGATGTTACCAGTGTTGCCAATCGACACCAGAATACATATTTCACTAGATCGGGATTATAATTCCACCAGAAAATCACTAGAATTGGGAGAGGAACTACTTTATATAGAAAGTGTTTTAAGAAGGCAAAAAAAAAATATTTTGTAGGTTTCTGTAATTATTTTTTTTTACTATAAATCCCCTTTTCTTTAATTTTTTATTATAATTTTATGTTACTTTTAAAAACCTATTAGGTACACAAAGTACATTTTATTTTGTTTATTATGTAAGAATTTAATACAACACTTATTAGGTAGTCGTTAAATATTAATAATTTACAAACAGTAAACAACTGTAACGGTGTTTTATAAAATCAATACACAGAGATTCAAGATGATTGTCAAATCCGCTCCTATAGATAGTAACAGGGTTAGGTATATGCCGCGTGTTTGTAA
>RXPK01003318.1:0-65684 GCA_004143645.1 Protaetia brevitarsis
GCATTCTTAAAGTATAGGTTCATAATTTTTATGCGTAATATAGACATGAAATAAATCACAATGTATCTTATAATGCAATTTAATTAAGACAATACGAAAATGGCAAATCGAAAAAAAAAATAGGACTTACAACATTATAAATTAAATCCTGAAATTGGAATTATTACAAAACTACGCGAAGTAACATAGCGACAATCGAATCATATGAGCTTAAATTGGAAAGTAACTCCATCGATGTTTGAATAATTCCCACTGATACAGACGTAAACAAATTTTCCAAATTATCTCAGGTCAAGGTGTTGTACGATGTTTTGATTTATTAACTTTCATTATTGAAAACTCGTATCGCATTTATAAAGTACTGTCAAACGACACAATATCAATCTTTTCTAACGAATTTCCAGCTCCGGAAAATGGTCTCTCGAGTATTTTTTTGAGAAATCGCATAAACTCCACGTCTTCAAATTTAGCAATTAGTTTTCTTGAGCTCGATCAACTCCATTGCAAGTGTATGAAGGCACATTTTGACATTACTTTTTGTTGAGAGACGTTAATAAATTGAAAACTGTCTTCATTTTTTAAAATCGCCAAATCTGTTTCGGAAATTTGCTCCGCATCAAGTCTGAGTTCTTCAGCATATTGAGCATAAGCAGTATTTTCATACGGCGAGATGCGTGGTGAAATGTAACTGTTACCGGACAGCAACCTGTGCCTCCCACAAGCGGATTTTGTTTTTGAAACGCTTTTCAAACGGCTGTACATCTATTTACTAACTGTCTGCTTATGTTTTGAAGTTTCAAATTTTAATTCATTCAAATGGCCTGTAAGGTCGACCAGAAAATGCCAAGTCAACATATCCATTTTGGGTCACTCAATTTAGATAGTGTTTTATCTTTTATTTGCATAAAATCTGCTATCTCATTTCTAAGCTCGTAAAACCGTTTTCAGCATTTTTCCTTTTGCTTAACCATCTGACTTCACAAATATATGTTACCGTCGTTTATCTTCGGCTGATATTTCATCCCAAAACGCCTTGAACTGACGATGGTTAAGCCCTCGGGGTCGAATAAAATTGATGGGTTTTTACTACCTACATTCATAACATTCTGGAGACGAATGACTTAGAAACACAAAGTTCTGTTGGTGGATAATGCAATGAAGGACTATCAAAATCATTTTTTTGCACATTTAATTCAGTTGCTTTTTCATACAAAATTCCGATGAAACCTTTACGTAAGCAGACCATAGAAGGTGCACCATCTGTGCATACACCAATTAATTTTGACCATGGCAAACCAAAACTTGTGAATACCTTTTCAACTTCATTAAAAATGTCTTCTCCTGTAGTGGTTCTTTTAGCGGCTGTAAAGCAAGCAATTCCTCAGCAACAGTGAACTCTTTATCAACATCTCGAATAGATATAGCCAGTTGAGCTGTGTCAGACAAATCGGTGCTACTCGTCTAATGCTATGGAAAATGATTCAAAACCAGCCATACGGTCAGTCAAAGTTGTTTTTATATCATTAGCCATCATTTCTATACGTCGGGCAGCAGTTTCTCATGACAAAACTAATTTTTCAAATTCATTTTTTTTTCAGGACACCAAAACACTGGCAAAACTTCTAACATAACACTTCTTAATAATAATTCTCCTTCGGCAAATTGTTTTAATGACTTTGCCCAATTTTGAACTAACTATAAAACTAGCTTTCACAACATTATGAAGTTGTGTTCTTTGTTTATGAAATATATTTACTGCTGTTTCCAAATTTGCGGTAAGCTTCTGGATTTTTGTCTTTCTTTTTTGTCCTGTCAATGAGTGCACATAGGATGCTTAGTTGAGTATAATGCCTCTTTATATTGAATTCTTTCATCACTGAAATGATTCATTACACAAGCAAACAAATAGGCTTACCCATTGTGCAAGATAAAAAAAAGAATTCTTCAGTCCATTTTTTCTTGGAAACTCGGGACTCTCTGCATCTACTTTTGTTTCTTTCCACCAGACTCATTTTCGTTTACTTTTCGTTCGATAAATTCAATAACAAAATATAATTAGTAAGCACTCAAGATGCACACAAAGTCACAAAGCAAATTGACGGCATTAGCAGTTCGCTAGGATATCGCTTGCAGAAGTTATCACCTCGGTAGCTCAAGAACTGAACTAAAGTTCGGGCCATCCACCCGCTTATATAGGCAAAATGAAGGAATGATCTAGAATCGTCTAGTGTAGGACATTTGAGAAGCTATAATCTTTTGTTGCGCCGCCAGTGAGGCGGCAAGCATCAAAGGCTTTGATGTTTGCCGCCTCACTCTTTGATGATCGCCGCCACTCGGCTTGCTCGCTCACTTGATTCCGCAAGAGCAAGCGACAAACCCCATATCACTCGATCTTTCTCATTTGGAGTGAGTATGAGTAAATAGTGTATTTTTTTTTAATTCGGTTTTTCAAAATGTCTCGCGGGCCGGATTAAATCTTACAGCGGGCCGGTTGTTGCGTGTTTGCGTTCAACAACACAGCGATAACTTTGAACAACTAGTATAAAGTGGATTCCATGGAAAACATAAAAATAAATGTTTAATTTAATATGTTTAATCGCCACGTAAAAATAAAAAAGTAAACGCTACATTTTTTTTTATAATTAATATCTCTATGCAATAATTATGCAACTGTTGTTAATATCTTTTTACGTTAATGACCTTATTTTAAACTCAATGAAATTAAAATCACAAGACCGTAAACGCTTTGTATTTCTGTGTTTAGTATCCTTAGTAACTGACAAGGTATTCAGAAATACAGAGTAAATTATAATTCCAACTTTTACATTCGCTGTTGGGCGACCTTTTGATGTCTTTTATGATCCTCTTGAGAGTCATTAAACTTGACATCAGAAAAATTGGTTTTTCTACACAATTTATGGCAAGTTTTCAATTGAAATGTCCGCAATTGCTACAACGCATATTCTAATAAGAGAAAATGCAACATGTTTAACTTAGAAATCGCAATACAAGAAACAAAAGCGTCTAAACGACGAAAACACAGATTTCCAATAGAAATATAACGAATTCTATAGATGTTATATACGTATATACCTAACCCATTGAAATGCAACAGAAGTTTTATCGGTAACAGCAAGCGAGCATCGGATAGATCAGCAATCCAAGAAGACGCTTTCGGAAGAAGACTGGGATAAACTACGCCACTCGATTAGAGATTGCTTTCGACGATTCGAACAACAGAGATAGACTTACAGACAGGAATTTCTGCAGTGTGGATATTGAAGACCGCTTCGAACTTTAATAAAAGCCTACACACATATAGATAGAGAGTGAGAGAGACGGATAAGAGAGCTTCTAACAATCACTTTTTGGTTTCTTTATTCTCGAGATTGATGCTTACTTCTCCCCGGGGTTGTTTTGTTTCCGCCCCGTCTCTTTTTCCTCTTCTGCGTAATTGGATGTCTGTTTCCGTTCCGTGAAAAAAAGGGCTATTAATGAGTTAGTGTCTCGACGTGAATGACGGGAATTGGAGGGCTCTCGAGATCGTTTCGAGTGTAAACAGAATAAAGAGAAATAAGTTCGTACTTGTGTTTGGTCTTTGATTCTTATCGGAAATGGGAATATGTCAAACAATATGCTTCCGTTCATAATTGAATTTTAAATTAACAGTACGCTGTTTTTCTTTATTAAGTATTTCGTCGTATCAATTCAAAGAAACTCAACATCTCTCCTCTAATAAGCATAATTAAAAAGTTTAAGATAGAGGGATGAAATGTTTATATACGGAATGTCGATAAATACAGTGTTGAAAATTTTAACACTTTTTTGACTAATTTAATAGTCAGGAGCGGTCCACACTCTTTTCGTGTTATTTTGTCGCGAACCTATACGAGTTTAACTTTACGAGCAAAAGATAGTCAAGTATTGTCTATTGCTAAGGGTGTATTTTTTCCAACTGACACGTGGAATTATAAAATACTTCTAGTCACATTTTATTTGATCTAAACTAGACAAATTTGCTAGCTGTTTAACTAAATGAATGCTATTGGGTGATTTAACACCGTTTTTTAATATGCAACTCTTATTTCTTAGTGCTATAATATTCTCTCTCTAAGACGTTTTCTCAATCATAAATATGCAGAACCACTCATTCAAAAGTTTTGGTTTCAACTAAATGTACCAATTTTAAAATGATTTTTTGAGAACCATTATAAAATTAAGTGGATGTTATGCTATTTGACTCAAATCTGAACTACTTACGTAAATAGATGTTCCCAATACATCGTTAAGATGTTGAAAGTTTTTATGCACACTGGAATTAACATTTAATAACACAAGGTTACACTTTGCAGGTCAGTACACGTTTAATGGTTTGGTGTTATATAATTTAGATACGCAAGAAACAACCCGAAAACAGATACACGTGCAATGCACGTGGTGCGTATCATGATACAAGAAAACAAAGTATGCTCTTGCGCATCTAGGTGTGACGTATTTGAGGGACAAACAGTACTACCAATCCAATAATTTAAAATGCAATACCGTATTAGATTAGGTGGGGTTTCTATATTTCTATTCGAGGGAAAAATTTTGATTGGTTGACGCTTCTGAATGTCTAGAAAAATAGTAAATCCTTATATCTGAACAAAGAATTCACACGAACTTCTAGTAATTTCTTTTCCATTAAACACATGTAGTCAACTCGTCTGACAAAGTTTGTAAGAATCAACACTAAAATATTTGACTAGCGCAAAATTAACGCCAACATCGATAATATTTTCAACAGTGTAAATACTCATAATTTCGTCATTTCTTAGAAAACATTTTTATAGAACGCAGTAGTTGTCTAACAACATATTTTTTTGATTTGTCGTTTGTAGGTATGACGTCATCATTTGCTTTTTCAAACGATAATGGTAAAGTTGTTTTTCTGTATTCTGTACAATGATTTACAGGATGAATAATGTTACAGGAAGAATAAGAAATATGTTAAATTACTATTTTATCCAAGTTAGACGAAAAGTCTAGAAAAAAAATTCTCTAAATTCAACCTTGACATAGCAACTACTGCAAATAATAGTCTTAAAAATATTTTAGGTAACCCTAAAGATCAAGTACTTAGATAATTTGAATAAATCAGGTATTTATAAAATATCTTGTAAAGATTGTGATCATGTATATATTGGGCAAACTAAAAGATCAATTAAAATATGTTACAAGGAGCATTTGGCTCATCTTAAATTTAGAAGGTTTGACAAATCTAGTGTAGCCCTACATATGCTTGAAGAAAACCATAAAGTTGACAATGTAAAGTTAGTTAAGAACGTAAACAACTATGCGCAATTAAATTGTTATGAGGGTCTGGAAATATATAAAAACAAATATATTTTAATGAATTCAGATTTAGGACCTTAAATTCTTGTCTTTATAGTTTATTAAGTTTTAGTGAAGTTATTCAGTTCAGTGATTCTGCTAATGATAATAACTTTGCTATTGAAACGTACGTCCAGTTTAGTGCAGTTTTTGGTGAGGAGTCTAGGAGAAGTTTGCAACAGTAGTGTCGTTTTTGCAATGACCTTGAAAAAGTTATAACATGTATTTTTTTGTCATATGGCAATATAACATTTTTGCTTCATTTTTTGATAGACACTGTCATTCTCTGAATGACACTTAAAAAATACTTAAATCTTATATAACGTGTGTATAAATTGTCGCAAAAGCTATACGCAGCGACATTCTTCCTTCGTTTCTGAATCTAAATTCTAAATGGTAAAATATGTACTATGCTTCATGCGTCTTCAGGAGCCACTTGAAAGTAACATACATTTGGCAAACATGTAGTTCGCATACTACCGTAATGTTGTACAATTACTTGTCAAAATTGACAGACCAGAATTACAAATGACAAATTGGATAACACAAATGATACATAGGGAAAAGCAATAAGAAAGCTTTATTAAAACAGAATTAATAGTTTTGATTCTTCGAACGCATCTCTTGTAATAAATTAGCGACACTATTACCCACGCATATGTTCAAAATGATATCCGTCTGTTTGTAAACACATTTGCAATCTACGAGGGTATTGTCTGTATTACTTGTTCAAGCCTTTCCGGTGTAATTTTATATACTGCCGCCGTTAATTCGTCCTATAACTTCGGTCAGCGTCTTGTGGAGGTGTTGCCGTAAACTTTCACCTTTATGAAACCCCAAACAAAAAAAGTCTAAAGGATTTAGGTCGGAAGACCTTGCAGGCTATTAAATAGGAATCACCGCCGACCAATCTACCTGTTAGGGAAGTGTTCATTCCATCCACTCTCTCACATTACGAGAAAAATGTGCCGGAGCTCCATCATGCATGTAAAACATGTTACGGCGTATATTCAATGGCATCTCGTCAATAACTTTCTAATACATTTAAATACCCGTTGGCATCAAGTCGATTGGCAGATAGTTGGCCCAACGACACGGTGATTTATTATACCCAGCCAAACATTAACTGAAAACTTTCTTTGGTGACCGTTATTCCGAAACGCATGAGGATTTTATCTGCTCAATGGTGAAAATTATGGATATTGAGTACACGATCTCTGGTAAACATAGACTCGTCGGTCCAAAGAACACCTCTTAAAAAGTCGCCACCTTCTTGAATCCTATTTAAGATACTATGACAAAAGTTTAAACGGTGTATGTTATCGTTTTCATAGAGCGGCTGCCACCTTAGTTATATATGTATGGATAAAGAAGGTTTTCACGTGAGAACCAAATGAACGGTCTTATTACTGCGGATATTGAATGTGGACGCCAACTTGTCGAGTACTGACGGAGGATCTTCATGTACTGAGTTTAGAATTTCCTCTTCCAGTTGTAATGTACGCCGTTGTCTAAGTCGACCAGCGTTGGCATTTCTTTTTCTTAAACGAACCAGTTTCACGTAGACGTTGGTCCAGCCGTCGAAATACGTTTCCAGTAGGATGTCTCCGGTTTGGAAAACGTACGCGATATTTCTGTTCTGCCATGTTAGCATTTCCATTACAAAAACCGTATACCACATACATATCGGCATATTCATTAAATGTAAAAACCATTGTAAATAAACAATAATACGAGAACGATAAAAAACACTGAACAGAAAAACTAATCAAGAGAATACGAGTAATCACGAAAAAGAGCAGAGCTTGCATAAAATTGAACACTTCAGATTAATGTCAAAATTTGACAGTAATGGTTTTGATTGAAATCAAATTAGAATACAAAGTCATTGTCCTGCAATGTTGCCAAATGTGTTTTTCATGAGAGGATGCTTATGGAGAAATGTTGAAACCAGGTTCTAAAATCAAAAAGAAACTGTTTACAGAAACAAGGAATAAGAAATCGTCTAAATTCAAAATTGCAGCTATCTATACCGACAAATAACGAACACAAACGCTTATTAAGGAACTAAAAAACCGAACTTCAAGAACCTCGTGAAGACTTATGAAGCATAGTACAATATTTTACCATTAGATTTTCGATTCAGAAACGAAGGAAGTATGTCGCTACGTGTAGCTTTTGCGACAATTTATACACACGTTGTATAAGATTTTTTTTTGAAAGAAGTGGTATGATTCCAATTTTTCAAGGTGATTGCAAAAAAGAACACTACTGTTATTAAAGGATAGATTATTTTAAACGTTGACATGTTTTATGATTTTTTTTTCCCCAAAAACACATTAACTACAATATTATTCGGGTTTTTCCAGACTTTTCTGACACACTGTATATTGCATCTCTGTTCGTAAGTTACAGTATACAAGTATAACACCAAATACAAACAGTTTACCTCACACTAATCGAGTATCGCCTTTTTCTGACCGATCGTATCTTAGGCCCATTATAGTTCGTAATCGCTAATTATTCCCTCGTTTATTATTGGCCCGTTTTACAATCGATAAAAAGGGCATAAACACACCAATCCATTAGTTCGTCCAAGACACGTCCGCCATCTCCTCAGGCGGTTAGTAGAATTTATCGAACCCGGGGAGCTGTCGTTCGCGATCGATCAGTCCGGAGCCCATTTGCGAGCTAAATTAATTAGACAAAGTGGGCGATTGATGCGGTGAACGAGCAGTAAATAAACGACGACTTTTTTTCGTCTTGACCAGCAGTAGACAACGATAAATCGGCCGATCGGTAATTGTAATTAAAAGTGGAGAAAAGAAACCATGGGTAGACGTGCTCGGAATCGCCGATGCTGGAAGTCGATTGCGTTTCTTTTCCCGTCGGCTGCCGCCGCGTGTAACGAGAGCGAGTCGGTAATAATAATTATTGGATTGGAATCGGACGAGGCCAGGTCTCCTATATCTACGTCTGATAAATCGTGTGCAATGGTATGCGCAATGTTACCTCGCAGTTGTAAGGTGGATATATGGATGTATCGCGATAAATATATGGAGTGGTAAATAGTAAATTATTAATTAAGTTTGCGTATGTAATATTAATCATTTATTGCTAATTGGAAGATTATTGGAGGAGTTCTTTAAACATTCGATTTAAGGAGTCAAACAGCAACAAATTTGAATCGTGTGTTAAAATTTAATCCGGCTGTTAAATTATTGTTATATAAATATGCTTTTTAATCAGTTTTATAAAATCGTCTTTCGATTTGTGTAGGGGCTACCAATTAGAAATGTGCCATCACAAAAAAATCTATTATCAATCTGAATATTTTTATTTATTCAGAAATCGAAATTTCATATATATTTAAATGAACTAAGTCTTGTTGGTTAGAACATAAGAGTAAATTCTCTGAAAACACAATATACTCTTAGAACAAATAGTATAAATATTTGCATTGAAGTATACATCCTCCAAATGAACATTGTTATTGTTGTAAGGAATAAATCTATGCAATCATAGTGAGAAAGTCTGTAGATTCAAAATAAAATCTCTTATACGTTTGGTATAATGAATTACTATATAAAATTATTAAATGTTTTGTACTGAAAACATGAAATATCAAATTGAAATTACCATAATATTGAAATATTTGGCACGAATTTTACCCCACCATTTATTGCACTAAAATTTATCTGTCATTGGTTCCCTCTTTTTTAAGGAGGTTTAGGGGGTTTTGCATATACATACTGCTGTGGAATGGCACTCCGGGTTTCGGAAATTTAAATGTGTATATTTATTTATTCCAAATCAGCCTTGTCAAAACAATGTTAGAGTTTCCACAATTCTTTTAATTGTTAGTATCATTTTATTTGGTCAGTTGTGTATAGTTAATTTCATTTATTTGTACATTTTGCGTGTACCTGTATTGTATAGTTTAGTTGCTAGTTTTTTCTTTGCGATGCGCTGCGGTCATCGCACGCAGATTGTAAATTTCAGATATATGAGAATGTTACCTAGAGGCCGAGGGAGTTACTAGACGGACGAGCGGGAGTCTGTTTTGTTTTGTTCTCTCGGTTACCGTATATGGTAATCCCTTTTTCAGTTTAAGATGTAGTTCGTTGTTTGTATTTTAAAAATCGTCTATCTAGTAATTCTTTTGTTAAATTGTGTTTAGGTATTTGTGCACAATTACATGTAAGGCTTTTTAATATTATTCGTTTTAGAAGTAATCGCGTTTAGAGTTTAAATTTTCTTTTTTTTTGTTAGTTATCAAATTAATTTTATTTTATCACCTCGGGGTAGGTGAAGAGAAGCTGTGAGCTTGGTTTAAATTTCATTTTTGATTTTGCTTGTTTCTCCACGTTGATTGAATTAAACTTTAGTTTGTTTTGAATTTTTGAAACCACGTGGATTTTTTTTTTGTGATATGAAATTCCTTCTAGAACGAATTCACCATTTTGTTTGCTAAAGGATTTGCATTGTCCTTTTTAATTGTAAATTCACGAAGGGGTTATTTTAATCCAAGACCTTCTGTCTAAAGGTTTTTTCCCCTATTGTTGTTATTTAAATGTTTTTTTTTTTCAAATAAAAGTTAATGATTTTAAATATCATCTTAAATAGTTCTTTTATTTTTGAATCAGCCATTTCAATTTTTGGGGATTTTAAAGAAAGTCAATTTTGAAAACGCCCACTATTAATTTTTAAAAAATTTACTCTGAGATTTAAGAATCTCTGGCGCCCTTTTAAATTCATTTTTGTTGAGCTAGCTAAATCAATTTTGTCATTTTTAATTTCTTTAAACTTATATGCTTGGACAATCAGTTCACAGCAATACGCTTTACTTGGCGTTACTTTTTGATTGACCAGCGAACAGTGTTGTGTGGTTGTGAGTGTAAGTAAATCTAAATTAATACCCCAGCCCTTTCACAGTTACTTAGACAATGGGGTAGAATGGGGCTGATGCACAAATGCTACCATTAAAATATTCGAAGGTAAGTACTGCTGGGTACAGAAGGTACAAAAGAAAATGCAAAATGAATTAAAAAAAATGAAAAATTAAATTAACTAGCTCAGCGGATAATAATTAAAGGGTGCAAAAGAACAATTAAACTCAGGGTTACCCTCGCAATTAAAACTTGAATTTAATCATGAAAAGTAAACTGTGAGTGAAAGAAATCTCACTTTCTTTAATGACTGCCAAAATTGAAAAGGGTTTCATCAAAAATAAAAGAACAGAATTAAGAATGACGTTAATAACAATAAAAAAATTATTATTATAAAAAAAACATTTAGTTACAATTTGCAGAGAAAAAGAAAACCATGAGCTTAAAACTCTGGCCGAAATCAAAAACCGCATGAATCTACAATTACAAAAGGACAATGCAAATCCTTTAACAAACAAAAGACAAATTTGTTCAAGAAGATAAATCCTTTTTTCACAAAAATCCACGTGGTTTCAAAATTTAAAACAAACTAAATTGAACGTGGACAAATCAAGTGAATTAAAAATAGAAAAACTTAATTACAAGCACAATGTTTCTATTCACCTTACCCGAGGTGATTAATTCTTAAAAAACAAATCAGCAAACTAGAAAACGGAAAAATTAAACTCTTTAAACTTAAAATACCTTCCAGAACAAATATAATAAAAGATCTTACATCTAAATTGTGCACACAATAATATAATGCCAATTATTATAGAGTGAGCTCCTTGATGGATGATATAATTTCAAATTCAAAAAAAACGGAAACAAAATTTTTAAAACAAATGAAATCACAAAATGGCAGCTAGCAATATAATTTTACATGTACTTACTCGAGCATCTCGTCAAAGAACTGAGCGCCTCTCAGGGATAACAGTCGTATACATATAATAACAGCTGCGTGCACTACGCCTAACGCACAATGATCATAGAAGAAGAACATAAATTACATGAGCAAATAAAAATATATTAAGGAGTGAAATTAATTTAAAACAACTGAACATTTAAACAAATAAATTAAACAATTAATTCAATAACTAACTCTTATACAAAATAAAATAATTGAATCTGTGGGAACTCCCACGAAGCATCGATAAAGGCAAATCGGATAAAAATATCTGTGCATCTTTAAAAAAAACTCTCCCGAATACAAGGTGTTCGTCCACAGCAGTACGTACGTGTTATCTAATATTAAAGGATTACTGGTTTAAAAAACTTTGAGATAATACTTAAAGTCAGCGCTTTTGTGTCGATAATATATGAATATGGTAGGTGTGTACATTAACAAACATATGTAAGTATTTACTAGTTATTAGTTTTCAGTAGCCAGTACCAGCAAATTATTATACTGATTGAAATTATATCAGTAACTAACGCCGACTAGATACCAGGCCCAGGCATTGAGTGGGAAGTATCCCGAGAACACCAATCGCAAACGACAGATGCGCATAACATCTATACCTCTACGCATCAATATCCCGTGCGCACTCCTGGAGTACCCCGATACGCTACCTTCTCCCAAACAGTGTGAAACTATAAAGTATGATAGTAAATTTTTTGATTACATGATATTCTTTATTTATTAATTTTCCCCTACCGGGGTTTTTGGTGTTACAGATACAAAATTAGTAGGTAATTATTATCCTTGAATAATAGAAAAGTATTATCAGTTCAATTATACTTATATTTTGGAAGCAAATAATGGCAATACTTCAAATGATACTTTTATATACTTCTATCAAATGCACATAAATTATTAAGGCATTACAATAAAATGCAAAACTCGCGAAATTTAAACAGCAGTTATTGCATATTTTAATATGACTACAATAATTGGATTGTAATATCCTAAAAATATTTTTAATGTTGTTTTCTGGAGAAATCATATAAAACTATGGAAGGAAATTAGGTAGAATTTGAATTTCGTTAATTTTTGTGGAAAAACAAATACAAAAGTGGTTGCAATTTCAACATATGGTTATGTTAAGTGCGAGGGAGCAGACATCTTTCATCAGAGCGAAATGTAAGAAAAATAAAGACATAAATTTGTGGAAAAAAGTTTATTTATACAATTAGAGTTAGAAATTTATATATTTAATTACTTATTTTTACTGCATGTACTTTTAAATTTCCTTGAAAATTTCATTAAACAGAATAATCTGAATATAATAAACAGTTTTATTAAATAATCCCTAGAAAAGTTATTACATATGACTGCTGAAATTGGATGGTTGGTAATGGCTTATATAAGAAGTGTCCAACTTTGGGTAATGTAATTAAATTGCGAATGTTGCAAACGAAAAAACTTTATTCAAAAGTGTAGGTACCTATACGCAATTGTAAACGCTTGGATAGGTTGTTTTAAGTTTTCCAAATAGATTGCTTCTTGTAAGAAATAACTTTTACTTAAATCTATAGTTGATATATAGCAATTACGAATTCTTCACACGTCGAACAGCAATGTTTGTGGTTCTGTGCCTACTTTCACTCGTCACTAGCCCTTTAATTTGGAATGTTTTGCTTTCCAACTGCAGTTTCCTTTTCTAGTGTCGCATCTTATATACCTAATATTTGACTATACTGTGATGAACACCATTAAAAGCCTTGCTCGGTATATGCCGTGTCCACCTGTCTTCTATCATGCAACGCTTCCGAGATTGTCTGAATAAAATTAATTTGTAGTGGGGAAATTTTCCTTTCAAACCGTGTTGGTTTCTTCACATTAATGGATTAACATGTCTAAGATGTTTTCACAAATAATTGACTGGAAAATCTTGTCGAAATTAGATTTGAGGGAGATAGGACGGTACTTCCTGATTAAATTTCTTTCACCGGATTTAAAGATACCGATGTTATCACGACATTGCCGAAAACATTTTTTTAACGTCACGTGGGTATAAAGTGTCAATGTGTCGCCCACTGTATCTACTTACCATTCAGCTAACAACAACATACAGCGATAATTCACAAATTATGCGTTTAAAATCAGAAGAATGCTTACAGTGTCAAAAACTAAACACAATTTAACGCTGTCCCCAATTGACCTAGGCTACTGATAAGCACCGATCACGCTGAGCGTGCAAACGATTAAGCACGTCATTGGATGTTAGCTGAATGGCTTTGGTCAGTGGACATTTCGCGCAGAATGTCCGCAGTACCTGCACGTTATCGTATGAATGAGTACGAATGCTTCGGACACGTCCTGGTAATATTCCACTTCAACGTATCCCAGAATCGTTATCACATCACTCGATATTTGTTAATGTTATACTACAATACCATGGAAATCGGTATTTAGTAGCGAAACAAGTTTGTTTATACGGGCGTATTTTTCCATTCGGAACAGTATAACTGGTTGTGTTTTGTAAAAAAGATAAAAGTCGGGATTGATTCTCCTCTGATATTTTTTTTTTATTGAAGTGTGAGGTTATATTTTTATGACCTGTGGCAGTAAATTTACATGTATGGCTAGAAAGAAAAAAATCCCTGGTAATTAAATAATATAATATGTTAATGCAGCATTGAAACAGCAAATATCTCGCTTCTATTTATTGTAGTCTTGCAAACTGCATTATAGGCGAAATGTTAAAACAACATTTATAATTAGAGATCGGATTATATGGAAAGAAAAACTGGAATATATGCGCATATTATGCATCGATTTTGAGAAAATATGCACAAACCTGGGGCATATTATGCAAAAAAATTGCGACAATATGCAAAATTTTACATAAAATAAATAAGAGCAGAAATTTAAACATTAACTTTATTGCACAAATTTTTTTCACAACATATTTCTAAAACAATTTATAATTAAATGTTTTTCAAAATTGTGTAAAAGAAGTTTTGTCTCCTATCAGAATGTTTTGAAATAGAAAAGCTTCTTTCAAGATCCACAGATGTAATTGGTGCATTTTTTAACTTTGCAATACATTCTAAACTAAAATTAAAGTCGAAATCGTTACTGTTTCACCTCCAAAATTTTCTTAACTTTCTTCAATTTCAAATACCCCCCATTTTTATTTATCACTTTTTTAAATTTATCGTATATAGAATTACCTATTGTACCCTTAATCTTCTTACATAGCATATCAAATTCGTCTACTATTTCAACTGATTCTTTCAGTAGTTTCTAGTTTACGAATGGAACTTGAAACAAAGCTATAATTTGACTTAATATACAAAAGGTTTTGTAGCAATTCTGTTGATGTTACTATATTTTTACAGTTTTCTAGAGCAATGCAGTCAGCAATGATTTCAAGAATTACATTTTTTATTCCTTCAAAATTATCGGCGAAAAAAATTGCAACCTCTAACCATGTACTCCATCTCGTAATAATCGGTTCAGGAGGTAATTTAACACCGGGAAGTCGCTCCTTATAAAATTGGATTCGTAAAGGTGCCTTTAAAAATACTTTTTTGGCATTGCTAATTAAATCATTAATCAAAGTGAATTGATTCCTATTGTCTTAGGCTTCACGATTGAACCCATGAGCTAAACAAGTTGTATGAATAATATTACTATAAAAAGAAATTAAATTTTGCGCGGCTTTTATCATGTATGATGCAGCGTCGAACAACATTAGTAAAATTTTTTCACAAGATATACTTCCAGGTAAAAAGAAATTTGATAAACCTTCTTGAACGAATTGGGCAATTGTCACATTATTTGATTTTTGAAGTTCTTTACAATAAATTAAATATGATTTACCTACAATATCTTCATGAAGAATTCCTATTAACAAATGGGACATTTATAACGGCCACACTTATCCTACTTCATCTACCATGATATAAATAAAATTTATTCCCTACAATTGTTTGAATTTCTGCTATTGTTTGCTGGTAACAAGATGTGACATCATTTTTCGCTCAAAGATATTCAATGAATGAATAGTTTATTTGGGAATGAATAATAATAAAACGTATTTACCACATCCCTTCTGCTAGGCGAAATTAAAAACGTGCAGTTATTGGAAAAAAGTATTAGAGAATTATTAGACTGAAAATTGTCGGACGTCGATCTACATTAGGAATTACTAAGAATTTTTACTAATAGAAAGGATAAGAAAAAGCTTAAATATGCAATATATGCAACTTTTGTAAAAATATATATAGAAATGCCTAAATATGCAATATATGCAATCACTAATTAGCACTAATTAACTTCAATTAGTGTAATACGTCTACATATAGACTATAATTAAAGATATATGCACATTGCATATAATCCGGTCTCTATTTATAACTATCAATTCGACATGATCACTACATGACTACAATGTTAGTTTTATTAAGTAACTGGCATCTTTTGGCCCCGGATTGTGTGGTCCAATGGCAAAGAAAATATAAACAAGAACAGACAAATAGCGTCGGTATCTTTGATCTTAGTGGACAAAAATGTATGACCTTTAAGCCTGCTCATTGACTTGCTATTGTCGAGTTGACAAGATGAAAAACGAGGAAACAATTCGCTCACGGAAATCAAAAACAGCGTGGGTCCTAGAACGAGGCCCTGTGGAATACCGCATGTTATGCTGACATAAAAAAATTGCGCTATGTATTAGCCTTTCTCAAATTTCATTGATATTCTAGCCTTCCTTTCCGGCAAATACGTTTTAAGTAAATTATACGTAACGAATTGTAACTTACGTAAAAGCACCGAATGATCAATTACATCCGTTTAAATCAATGCCTAACATTTAACACTTCAAAAAAGAATAATTTTCTTTTTATTACTTTCACAAGTAAAGTCACTTCCGATTTTGATAAAATGCAGGCATCTAGAGCCGTGAAGAGCAATCGACCCGTATTTTTTTTTAGCTGCTGATATTCACTGGTATTAACTAACTTGTAAAATTTATTTTCATATTGGTTCGACAAATGCCCCATGACAATTTAGACACTAAATATCTATGCAACGAATTGCATCACAAAAGTTTAATTTAGTGGATAGATACTATCTGGAATGCCGCATAATATGGCGTGTTTAAATTACTTTTAAAATTTAAAATGAATACCCTGTATATTTTACTAGTTTTAGATTCCTTTCGATAAACTGGTTAAATTGATTTATCGCACTTTATTGCCTTTAGTGGGGTTTTAACTTATTTGCCTTCACGGCATCCGGCTAGCTCTCTCTTTCAGGGTAGGTAGTAATTAAATTAATGCAATAATAAAACAAAATAAATTAAATAACGTATCGCTCCTACCAAAAAAAAAAGTTAACGATCCATGCGAAAATGTATGCGGCCAGCGCATTTAGGATAGACTATAGCTTTTACTGCGACTGCAGCTTATCGGTGTAAACAGATGTTATGTATGATTCGTTGTGTATTTATCCCATACAGGATTTCTTGTTTTTATAATTTAGTTTTTGTTATTATTAAGACATAAACAAGCACGTGTTGAAATAATATTTTTATGTATTCCTTGGTAAAATAGATTTTCTGTTTCTGAATGTTCTTATTGATTTATTAGTAAGTATACCTTATTTCGCATATATACGGCCAATATGGAATATAGTGGATAGACAAGTTTCTTTCTTCCATTTTCGTAATTTTTTAATTGTAACATTTAGCAATAAGTGAATTTGAATATAAATAAAATTTATAGTTTTCAATAGTAAATGCAAGGACATACTTTGCTAGTGTAACGTATCATACATATATACATGTGATACTATAATAACAAAATGTTCTCACTATAAATTTATTTTATTCTTTTATCTAATTATAACATTTGCATAAATTCATTTCTTTAATGTTGAAACATCCAATGTCTCCAGCCCCCATTATTTTCGATTACTTTCTAGAAGTTTCTCATAGTTTATCTGCATTTTCTGAAATGAAGTCTTTATATATGTATAAATATATATTCTGCTTTAATGCAGCTCAAACATTTTAAATAGGACTTAAGTCCGGACCATTTAGAGGCCAGGTCAATACTTGTTAAATAAATGTTTGAGGAACGTATCCAATTTTGCACAATTTGCGATTTCTGCACGGAACAGTTATCGTGCTGAAACACAAAATTGTCCCCATATTTATTGAAGGCATCATCAGATTTATAAGGATGCCTTGATTTCTGCAACACTTACTGCTTTCATTTCAACTATTCAGTGTTCTAATTTTTTTACTATTAAAAATATAAGAGAGACCTAATATTAGTGTCGAGATCATACAATTGCAGACAAGAGTTAATTCCAATTTATTTTTCAATATTATGTTGTAAAAAAGCAATGAAAAGCGAACTATTCAGGAAGTATTGAAAGATAATAAAAAAATTTAAAGTTATTCATAATTTTAATTGAAATGTTTTATTAATTTTAGTATGAAAGAATATGCGTATGACATTTGTCCGTAACTGTATGTATTTCAGTTATGCCAGGTTTCAATGAAAAATATGTTTATACGTATGTTATAAGAGGCGAATATCAGATAAACACAAATGCTTCCTTTTGTGGTTTTTGCCGCAAATTTGTTGCGCCATAAGCTGAATGGATACCCTTATTTGAAAGCTAATAATAATAAATCAAGGTCGTCAAAACAACTTTCATAGACAATTTATCAAATGAATAGCGGACATAAAATATAAATTTATCAAATACGAGTAAAGTAGTAAACTAGTAGTACTAACAATGAATAAAAATAGAATAAAAAGATGAAAATTCAAACGTTACAATTTACTGTCTCTTATTAACAAATGAGGTTGGTATTTTATAATCACTTCAGAAGTATGTGGTACATTAACAATAAACAAGTGTACAGTAATAAGCAATTAAAGTACTAAAGGAGCTATTCAAATTAATGTCCACCTTCATGAACGCAGTTTTCAAATCTGGACTATTACATGCCGCCTCAAATCATTCGACATGCTTCTCGTATTTCATTTTTTAAGTCTTCTAAATCTCGTGATGTCGTATAAACTTTCAAACCTTTCAAATATATTCCCAGAAAAAGTAATCTATTGGGGTCATATCTGGTGATCGCGCAGGCCAATGAATAGGACAGTTTTGTCCGATCCACCGTTTAGGGAAGACCCTATTTAGGTAATCCGTGACTGTATAATGAAATGTGGAGTAGCGCCGTCCTGTTGCCACCACATAGTTTGCCTTTTATTTAGTGGAACATTTTCAAAAAGATCGCGAGCGTATTTTGCAAAAAGTCCAAATATCTCTGACTGGTCAGTGTGCCATCATAAAAATATGGACCAATTAAACGGCCATTACCACAATGGCAGACCACAGCATACATTCACTCCCCAGATTGCTTGAGATCTGTTTTCTCTTGTCCATTTTGGATTTTCGAAAGACCAATAGTGCCAATTATGACGGTTAAGAGTTCATCATATTATGAAATTTGATTCATACCAAAAATTTTATTCAAAAATTTCCTCTTCTATGTGGACGTTCATGTGGGCGATAAATGTTAATGTTGGTCGGGATTTCGAGGGGTCAAACATTGGACTAATAAGGATGATACTTCTGATTTTTTAGTACTCTCTTGGTTGTTGATTTGCTGATACCCAGTTCTTCTACCAGATATCGAATAAAGGCGTGTGGATTAATTTGTGTGAATAGGCAAGAATATTAATTCTATTTTCGTCGTTTTTAAACAAGTTTTTTTTTCTAGGAACTTCCTGTTTCGCTTTTCCATTTGGGAAATAGCCAATGCGTAATTTCTGTTCAACATTTTTAAATGTATCTTTATTAGGTGTTAAACAATCAGGATACCGATTGTACTCTACCAATTTTTTTTTACCATCCACCATAAACAATGAGCATACCAACATATTCACTGGGCGTTTCTAGAAAAGGCATTATGAACTAATAAACAATAATAATGCCTCTCTTATAATGACCTGTCAATTTGACGTTGACACTTGCTACAATGGCTGTGTTCTTTTTACCTCTTGACTTAGCTCATCTGACTTTTATGACTTAAATTAGAAGTTGCTCATTGCGAAAGATGAAATCAGCCAATGAATTGAGTTCGAAGTGAGTAGCTTACGTTACTTAACCTACAAAATCAAGATGAGTTAAGTCAGATGGTAAAAAGAATACAGCAATCGTTCTATGTTAATATGTGATGTATAGGGATGTAGACTAATAGATTACTTTTTTTTTAATTTTATTCGGTTAACATCTGTTCCTTGTCAACTTACTCCATATTTCATACATTACTTCACTAAGTACTTCGATGTAGTGACTATAAAATACCAACTTCATTTGTTAATAACAGACTAGGTAATCATAATAGACAGCAAGTGCGATAAATCCATTTAACCAGTTTATCGAGAGCAATTTAAAATTACAAAAATGTACAGGCTGTTCAATTTAATTTTTTAAAAATTATGTCACGTGATCTAAAACTAAAGCTTTTAAGAGTAATCCAAACGTACTACATTATGCGGCGATTCACCAAATTAAATGTTTATGTTACAATTCCTATTTCGTGATATTTCGCGTCTAAATCGTCATGGGACACCCTGTGTATATTGTTGATATATTAAGTATCTCTCATTTCTCGATAGTAAGTGTGTATCTCTATACGCGTACGCCAGGTATGCGCTGAACCAGTACACCATACAGATTAATCACACCGTCAACATATTCTTAATACTACGTAAAAATTGCACGCGCTCATTTACGCGAGAGATTGAACACTAGCTTTACGTACTTATGTATGTATGTAAGCAATATTATTACGTAAAAAAATGATAACGATAGCCTCATATCTTAACAATAATAATATGTAAAGCCTCGATCAAAATAAATACATTCTTTGGGGAATTTTCGAAAGGCTTAACAATGACGTTATTATGTGTTAAAAATATTTTTTTTCCATTAAAAATATGTAGGTATTTTTGTTTAATGTGAACCAGAAACACAATTGATATTTGTGTCAAAACTATTTAAGACGTCACCGTTAACAAAAATAATCCTTATCTGTAAAAACATTTTATTTCCCGTCGCATTATTTTTTTATTTGTCGAGTAAATCCCCAAAACAAAATTTGGATTGAATTTTATACCGAATTTACTCCTTTCTGTTCGTCAGCTTATTCTTTTGTAATTTTTATCAAACAAATATCTTAGCATGCGATAATAATCATGTTGAATTAATTAAAAACAAAATTGATTTAATGCAACAATTTTTTTTGTTAACATAATTAAGCTTTTATTAGTTAAAACGTTTATTTTATACAGCTTTACTTGGTTGTATTTTTCTTTCCCAATTAAATTCATTTAAAACAATTTAGACAGTTCAGAAGCAACACGTCGATGGCCAAGATTTTCAACACTTAATCTAATTATTTTCAGGAACAATTTTTTCTTAAATTTGGAGTTTTTTTTTTAATTTCGTATGTATGGTATGAGAATATTTTAAGTATTATTTAGAGGATAACAGCGTCTATCCAAAAACGAAGCAAAAATGCTATATTACCATTTGAAAGAAAAATATATGATGTCGTAAGTTTTTCAAGGTCATCGCAAACACAAAGATGGCTTTTTTTTTTTTTTTTAAGGGGTGGTAATGCCTAAGCTGTATATTTCAGCTTATCAGGCCCCCGCAGAGCCAAATCTCCCTCCTAATCAACATTACGACCCCGGAAAAAACCGATTATCGTAATTGACCAGAGCGAGATTTGAACCCCGGACTCCGCACTGATAGCCAAGCGTACAAGCCACTCGACTACCAGCCAGGCAAAAACATTAAAACATTCATTGACATGCTTTGCATTTTTCTTTTTTCAAAAAAAAAAAAGAAACATTAATTAGGTTATTTGGGTGTTTCCAGACTTTTCGGACGCACTGTATAAATATTTTATTTGGAAACTTCGTTGATAATTTATTTTTTCAATCAGATGTGTAAAAGTAAATATAATATAAATTAAAATATAGTTAATTTATTTAATATATGTTCGTTTTCATGTATGTGGTACCCTTGCTAGACTTTACTGGTCATGTTAGATAAACATCAGGAAAACAACATTTGTGTTCTGCTCTGGAATGCATTTAAATATTAATTGAAATTGTTAATATTTGATAAAAATCCAGACGAACTATATACATTAAGCAATTGCCGTCAGGTAATCCACATACACACACAAAAATCAGAGAGTAATGTTGACATTCTCAATCAGGAATTTACATAAGGCATACATCAAAATATTTGTCATGCTAATCACGTGTTGTCGAAACTATTTGTTTTTGCTTATGCACATAAATTACATAGTATTAAGTAAATCATTAAGGAGAAATGAGTATTGTTGATTCTTTTATCTAATGCCAGCGGTTAATGAGTTTGTACGGTTTTCTACAACTTTGTTTTGGTTAAGCAAAGCTGTATAAGCTAACCAAACCTATTCTGCTATAGCTTTATATGTAACAAATTTGACAATGTTCTAACTGGATAAGGTTTATAATTTTCGATCAGATTAATATTTTTCCTAAAGTTTTTTTTTACCCGTACGCTTGTCATTTATTTAACCAACCACAAAAAACAAGGATTTTTAGAAACACCTTCTTTATTATGTTTGTTAGTTCATTTTTTTTAACGGTAAAACACATCTATGATACATAGATAGTGCCATAAAATAAACATGAACTGTTTCTTACAATAAAATGTTTCCTGAATTTATATCAAATAAATATAGCCTTTAAATATTTATCTTTGTTCCTTATATTATTATCACCACCCAAATTCATATAAACAACAACACTATAAATAAATTATTGTTAGTCTTTCAGATTACCACCAAAGCTTACTACTAGAACAAAATACAACCAACATATATTGCAATAGTTTAGTGACAGTTATTATAATAATATAAATGTAATTTTAATAATAAGAGAAACTATTCAAATCTATTTGACAAAAACTTACTAAATCCTTCAATTTAATAATCACATGAAAATAATGTTTTGTTATTACATAAGCACTGAAGTTACAACTACAAAATGCCTCAAATTAATAATATTATCAAAAAATTAAAAAGCAATTTGTTAACTGACGTTATAAAAAAAAATAATTAATTTAATCATTGAAAAAAAAAATTAATCCTTTTTGTGCCACGCGTCTCCCAAAGTCGTCAAGACGATCTAAATACCCCTAAATAAATAATTGTGTTAAAATTTAAATATAAAACTGATGAAATTAAAACTAGTAGATGTAAATGGTAAAAGTAATTTTTGACAATGTACATACTATCAGGCTTGTAGTTTTGTCAATAAATAATATGGTATAGTATAGTTTACAATAACAAATGACATTTAAAAAAAAATATTATGCATTAAAAGTTTACTTACGCGTCAATAGGTAAATGTTTTCATTTCTGAAATAGTTATTCTTATATTCTAATGTGTATTTATATTCAATCTATTATATATAAATGTTTGTGTCCACGTAATTTATTGTCAAGTTTTGGTGTTTTTTTAACTTAATGATTGGCAATTTTACCTATTGACGTGTAAGTAAACTTTTCATGCATAATATTTTTTAAATGTCATTTGTTATTGCTAACATACTATTTACATCTACTAGTTTTAATTTCATCATTCAATTATTTATTTAGGGGTATTTAGATCGTCTTGACGACTTTGGGAGACGCATGGCGCAGAAGGGGTTTATTTAAATTTTATTAACACAATTATTTATATTAATTAATTGATCAAATTTGCATTTCTAGTGATCCGAAGGTGGCTGTTAAAAGCCGAAACTAGTCATCATATATTAAATTGCTGTATGAACGAAAGAATCAGAACCAAAACGTATTTACTCTTATCTAACCTTTCAATTACTACATTTTATACACTGCTTTACTGCTACGAATGTACATGTTTCATAACATTCGCACTCGTTTACTATATCAGGGAACTGCTACAAAAAGTAGAAGCTAATTGTGATATTGAATACCTGCTACAAACTGCTAACGGTTTTTAGCTGCTACAAAATAGCAGTTTGCTTCGTAGCAACTCATCACTAGTTGGTTTTTGAAATAGTTTTTTTCAAACTTAATGCTGTTTCGAATTATTGTTAGATCTAAAATAGTATATTAAAGTACGAGTTTCATAAGGCACGATTTTGTCGCACGAGTTCAAGTTTAGAAAACGAGCCGCAGGCGAGTTTTCTAATGAACGAGTGCGATAAAAAGCCTTATGAAACGAGTCCTTTATACTATTTTTTCTATTTTGCATTATAAATTGATAATAAATACTTAATAAAAATCTCATTAAAAATGTTGAGTTTTATTTTTTATATGAAGTTGGTCACATTGACATACGATTGACATTTGACGAATTCAAAATTCAAATTCGGCTATTTAAATTGTTTAAACAATATATTTCATAATATAGTCTCTGTAAACTGTAAAAAATGAGTGATACTGAGACAAATTTATCTTGTACGCCACCACAACTGCGTGAAATTGCGGATAACGCCGTCATAAATTTATTACCGAAAAAATCAAAAGCAGTATATGAAAAATGCTACCATCAATTTGAACTATGGGCTGTACAGAATAATGTCAACACAATATCTGAAAACATTTTATTGGCATATTTTGAATTACAAGGTAAAATATAGAATCTTCTACCTTATGGTCTATGTATTCCATGCTTCGTTCTTGCTTTTCCATTTATTAACAATACAGACATATCAAAATATATTAAACTACAAGCCTATTTAAAACGATTCTCTGAGGGATACGAGGCTAAGAAATCTAAAATTTTATGCATTGAAGATATTAATAAATTTATAGAAGAAGGTTCTGAGGCATTGTATTTAGCAATAAAGGTACGATATTATTTGCAAAATGTAATTTTTTATGTAATGGATTTAATTTTAGATCGTTTTAATAATGGGTTACACAGGTGCCTGAAGACGAGATGAATTAACAAATATGTCCATACATGATTTAGAATTTAAGAGTGATATTATTTTGGTGACAGTACCTAAAACAAAAAATAATATTGTAAGAGTTTTTGCAATTACGGATGAAAGATGGATTACTTTAATTAAAAAATATGTCGTTACATATCGCAATGGTTATTGTATATCGTGCCCGATTGGAATTAATACGATTGGCAAAATGCCTAAATTAATAGCTGATTTTCTAAAATTGCCCAATTCAGAGCTTTATACTGGACATTGCTTCAGACGTTCTAGTGCTACACACTTAGCAGACGCAGGCAGTGATTTGCTGACTATAAAACGTCATGGTGGATGGAAGTCATCTGCGGTAGCTGAGGGTTACATCGAAACATCTATGAAAAGTAAAGTGGCTGTAGCGCACAACTTATCAGGGCCAAGTACATCTGGTCATTCTAGAGTTATATCATCGAATGATTCTCAATCACAAGAGTCTACCATTAAAGCCAATAACATAACTCAGCAAAACTTTGTTACGAAGAATTTGCCTGGCATAACAATACATGCCCAAGATACTTGTTCCGTCAGTGTAAATGTATACAGTAATTCCACGTTTCATAACAATAACAATGTAAACTAAATTTGTATAGAATTTTTGATTAAAGTATTTACAATTTACATGCATTAAACGTCAATTTTGCTTTCTGTCATAATGTATTCAATACAGCCAACCTATAGAAATGAAAAAAGGCGTATCACAATGAAGCACTTTTCGATACGCAAAAGCGTGTTACAATTGCGTTTTTATGAACGCAAAATAGAAAAAAATATTTGTGAGTTTTATTCGTTTTCAACTGTGACTTTAAGATGTGGGTGATGAGTATTAAACATATTTGCAGTGTCTTCAATTTTATTTTTGGGGATACAAGGTATGCAATCGTCAACATAACGTTTAAAGAAAGTAGGTTTGTAATTATTTAGAACACCAATTGTATCAAACGGATATGAAATTACCAAATTACCTTAAGAATAGGTTAGTTTCAGATAAGCAGCAATGTTAGTACGGCACTAAGATCACCACTTACCCCTTTTTTTTTGTTTATCTCGAGCAAACTTTTGATTGACACTGTATGACAAAGCGTGCAATAAAACAGCACTCGTGACATTGGCGAAGTGCCCTGTTCCGTTCCCACAACTAATATTCCGCTAATGAAGGCTTCCTGTGTTTAAACGCAGCCGATTAGGTTATATCTTCCTTTAATTCTACCATCTAATTAGGGTGTTGTGCCGCTACACCATCATCATTGTTAATTGCCGAATATTCTAATTATTTTGGAGAATGTTTTTTTTTTTCAGGATAAATAATTACATGTTAAATTGTCCGCTTGAAATAATAACAATAATAATAATAATAATACTAAGCGAAAGACAATCGACCTTTGCCCGCTGCACGATACCTTATCGTGAACCAGTATACTCGAGCCAGTTTTATATCAAAGCGCATGATCCCGAAGGAGGGGGGGCCAGTTCAATAAAACCATACCGTGTGGCAACGTCGATAGTAGACTACCTCAGTCGTCCGTAGAAGCGAAACAGTGTTGTATCTCGCGTAACCTCAGTACTATATAGTACATAGTATTGTATTTTTAGAACGCCTGTATTCATATCTAAACAAAGAACGCACAGCTGATCTTTTCGTTTTTCGTTGCTGCTTTTTGTGCCTATACAAAGATGCCGAATACTACGTTAGCAGAATCGCCGAATGCGGCTTTAAACAAACACATTCTCCAGAGGTATATGGACCTTCCGATGCCAGATGGTGTGGTACAGGCCATGTACGTATGGATCGACGGTACTGGAGAGAATGTCAGAGTGAAAACCAGGACCCTAGACTTCGTGCCTACGCATGCTAAGGAATGCCCGATTTGGAATTACGATGGGAGCTCTACCTACCAAGCAGAAGGAGCGAATTCAGATATGTATCTACACCCGGTTGCATTGTTTCAATGATCCATTTAGACGGGGCAATAACAAGTTAGTCCTTTGCGATACGTACAAATCCAATGGTAAACCGGCAGAGACGAATAAACGAGCGAATTGTCTTAAAGCGATGGAAGCAGGTGCGGACGCAGAACCGTGGTTCGGGATCGAACAGGAGTACACCCTCTTGGATATGGATCTACGTCCGTTGGGTTGGCCGAAGAACGGTTTCCCCGGTCCCCAGGGGCCGTACTACTGTGGAGTTGGCGCAAATAAAGTATATGCACGCGATATCGTCGAAGCGCACTACAGAGCTTGTTTATACGCTGGAATCAAGATCGCAGGAAGCAACGCTGAAGTTATGCCCGCGCAGTGGGAGTACCAGATCGGTCCATGCGAGGGGATCTCCAGCGGGGATCATTTATGGATGTCCAGGTTCATTCTGCACCGCGTCTCCGAGGAGTTCGGTGTCGTAGCGACGTTCGACCCCAAACCCATGCCGGAGATTGGAATGGTGCCGGGGCGCACACGAATTTCTCCACGAAAGCCATGAGGGAGGACAACGGCATCATCGAGATCGAAAAAGCCATCGATAAATTGAGCAGGAACCATCTGAGACACATCCAGGCCTACGATCCGAAAGGGGGGAAGGACAACGAACGCCGTCTGACTGGTAAACACGAAACCTCATCTATTCACGATTTCAGCGCCGGCGTGGCGAATCGTGGAGCCAGCGTTCGCATACCCCGGGGATGCGCCGAAGCGAAGAAGGGCTACCTGGAGGACAGGAGGCCATCGTCCAATTGCGACCCCTACTCTGTCACGGAAGCGATCGTGCGAACGTGTGTACTAAACGAATAGAATGTTATTTTTTTGTTTTTAAATTAATTTCTGTTAATATCTCTCACATATGATTCTAATTCGTTCCGAACTCGCACGAAATGCCGTCACGAATCCCGTCGCTCGGGTGTTTTTAGTTTAGTGGCGCTAAAAAAAGGTGGAAAGGAATTGGTAGATATATTTTTATAATGATAAATTAATTTTCCTCGTTATTTATACAAACTATACTTTTAAGATTATTATCATTAAGAGATTGTTAAGATATCACTCTATATTATAATTATTAGTTTAATAATACGCTCAAAATGATATCAATAATTAACACAACGTCACAAATACAAAAAAAAAAGAAATTGTATGTAACATACGTAGATAGATAAAAGTGCAATTAAATTAGTTGAGAATATGTACCTTTATATATAATAGATATATAAAAAAAAATGTGAATCTTTAAATTTATTTAAAGATAATCTTTAGTATTATTATAATTATATTAAAAATAAACATGTAATATTTAATAATAATAATAATATCAATTTTCAATGATAATATTATCAAACTATAATACAGAATTATTTATGTTGATAAGAAAATTTGTTTTTATATCTCATATATATATATATGTTGTATTATTATATAATATTTGTATATATATTATATAAACATACGTTTATGGAAATAGTGTCTTCTACTAATTTTTTTTTTTTCCAATAGCTAAAATTTAATTAGAAAAATAATATCCTTCAGCGATGTTTACATGTGCGCCTACGCATATGAAAAGTAGGGCAAATCAACAGGTGGGGATTTTGAAATTTATTAGGAAGAACACCTGATTTAAATTCTTTAAATACAATAATAGCACACAACAGAAAAAAATAATTCGTTCTCTTATAATATATAATATATTTGTTTTTGACTTATATAGGCGATATCTTAAATTTGTTTTACCGTTTTTTAATTTTTCTTTTTAAACTTCCATAATAATAATACTCATTTATCATTTTTAATTATTTTAAAAACTACAGATACCCGAGAATTTTATTTTCAGCGTCTGCACACTTTTTAATTCGCAAACAAAATCATCAATGAGTCATTAATAATCTATGTGGAACAATTCATTCAATTCGCGATATGAAACGTCTGGCTGGCTGTCTGTATAACCGCTAGCTTAAATTGACAACCAGAATTGAACTCGTTCATTGTATTTGCCACTTAATCAACGCTAATTTTCTCATTATAATTATATCGTTTTTTTTTTTAAATTTAATATGTATGTATATACAGTATTGTCAGAAAGTTTGGACATAATGCTCTAGTGATAAAACGATGATCTGCAATAATTTTCGTATACTGATATTAGACATTTTTATAGATATTTTGATATAGTTAAAACAATTTTTTGCTAAAACACATCTTGCATCTTTTGTTTTTTTTTAATATCAATATGGGTCGTACGTTAAATTTTCTCAACTTTTTTATCTTTACAATATTTACTTGGTTTATTTGCAAAAAAAATATTTGGATTTTACCAAGTCAGCATTTTTTTTTATTATTACTTCAATTTCTATTTTAATAAAAAAAAAATATAGAATAAATACTTTCATTTATAAATGCTGCGCCAACAATAAGTAAACGCTTAGTTACTTAATTTAAATGAAATACTATTTAATTTTGCAATCTAAATTAAAAAAAATGTTATAATGCTGTAATTTGATATTTCGAGCTCAAAATATTAACTTTCAACTAACAAGGAGAACCCGCCAAATGTTAAACTCAGATTTTTGTTAGTTGATTGTGGGAACTTCTTGAAGTGCTTTCGTAAAATATTAACCACAGATAGCTAGACGTTAATTATTTAGAGCCCAATATACTTTTACATCTCGCATAAGTACTATAATAGCTGATTTTACAAAAGTACTCGAAGGAGTCCCCACTATTAACTAACAAAATCGGAATCATTAAGAGCTTAACATTTGGTGTGCTCTCCTTGAAAGCTGTGTATTACTAAATAGTTATCTGTCAAGAAATTGTCAGTTTAACATGTTTCAACTGCATTTATTTAATTTAAATAAATCGAAGGTGGCAACTTGGTGCGAACGGTATTTGTCATAGTAAAAATTTATTACAAATAACATTTATTACAATATTTCGAATTCTTTATAGGTCAGGTCAGCTCAACGTTAGAGGTGGATCTCAAACTTTCTGACAATTCTATATATAACATCTATATTTTTTTCAGTAGGTATACAAAATGCTACAATTATCGCTTTAGCTTACATAATTAACCTTGTTCTGATTTTTTTTTTATCATCGTCGATACAATCAAAAGGCATTGACCGTTTGGAGTACTTACAAATTCAGTAGAATTCTTTCATTGTGCTTCTGCAATACAGTGTGTTGAAAAAGTAATGTCCGCATTGCTTTTTCAACTCATATTTTATTCATAAAAAAGTTATGAATATATATCTGGTATATTCATAGCTTTTTCATGTGATTGTTTAGGAAATATTGAAAAACATGAATTTTATTTTTATAAATGGTAGTCGACGTGAAAAATATCATTTTTTTGGTGTCATTATGTATTTCTTTTAATACTTTTATTAGTACATTACATTTTAACACCACACCTATAAGATATTTAGAGTAGAACGTTAAATATGCTTTTCTCTTTTTTTAAGAAAAAAGATTTTTTCGGTTTTTGACAGAAACCTATTTTTTTTTTTACAGTATGAAATAACAAATTAATGTATTTCTGCTTTTAACTGTAATAGTTAGGAGCAACTTTTCCCAAGAAACATTTTTCTCGTCACGCAGGATTCGAAACTACATCCCCTCGTTTGCCGGACGAGCGTTTTACCAATTACGCTAGTAGAGGATGACGATTCGAGCGAAATACATTAATTTGTTATTTTCATACTGTAAAAAAATTGCAAGCTTTGCATATTTGCCGTCCTGTCGGCCTTTTCAAGATCTAATATCGACGTATGTTCGGTTAAACGCTCGAGTCATCATCCTCTACTAACTTAATTGGTAAAGCACTCGTCCGGCAAACGAGGGGATGTAGGTTCGAATCCTGCGTGAAGAGAAATATATTAATTTGTTGGAAACCTATTTTGTTCTAAAAATATGGATACAGACGTTCAAATTGCAAACAAAAATCAATATGTAATTATCATTAATGCTTTAAGTTCACAATAAATCGCTTGATAGAAGTCATTTTGTAACATCGACATTCATCTATCATATATAAGTTTTCTTAAAGTAATTACAAGTGACAGGACATTTATAGTAGACAATAAACTTTCATAACTGCAGATTTTGATTCCAACAGTTTTCATTTCATCCCATTCAAAAAATATGTACATATTTAGCATCCAGGCAAAGCATGTATTTCTTTGAAAAATTTGACCACATATGCTTAGAGTTTCTATCTAACGATTTAATGATATCGCATTACGGTAGAATGGGGTAAAATTAATCACTCTGAGTTCATATTTTTCAAAGAGTAGTGACTCTTTGAAGAATACGCGCTATAGATTTGGCGCTATTGTCATATGTATTTGTATAAAGGCCAATGAGTCATCAATTTCACCCCGTTTGATGGCATCTTGTCATCAAATACATGGCATAGAATTCGTTAAAAGTGCAAAACTTACTAAAAACATACACAAATTAAAATTATGTATATGTCTACTGCACACCCCGTGCATTACATCTGTTAGAAGAGAAAAATGAGTTATTTACATATAGATAAGAAACATACAACTCAGCAATCTTTTATTAGTTTATAAAAACTTGATTCCAGTTTAAACCAATCTTTTTCCAAACAATTATAATGCTCATCTCCTCGATCTATAAATTTGGTTTTATCAAACCTTTTGCACATTTTGACGCAAATGTTAATATTAATAATATTTGCTTGGATATATGCGGTGAAGAACAATTAAATCTCCAACTAGATTACCTAATTCAAATCAATTGAACTTCTTCTTGTGGGGTCGCTTGGAAGTGAAGTTTATTGTAGTCGACAAAGCAATTTAAATGAACTGAAGTATGGAATTTCGCAGAAAAATGAAGAAATCAGTACGAAAACACAGTTCAACTTAAGTCTTTTACACACGTGCCAAATTTTTGTACGGAGGATATTTACTTTTTAATTTTTAAAATAATTTTTATTGTAAATAAAAACCTTATGTTACTTTTTTGCTAAAAAAAAAAAACCTCTTCAATTCAAATAATTTGCAGGCCTAAATCTTTAATTATTCTGTTAACATTATTTTTATCTGGAATATTTTTTTCTGTCACAAAAACCCAAACATTAAGAAGTGATCTATGACAACGGGTTATCATCACACTCAGAAGTTAGTAAAGAATCCATTTCTACAGAAAAAAACTGGGATTGTAATACATAAAAACTTGTATCATGATGTCGCAGGTATGAAACTAGAAATGAAAAGAAAGATAGAAAATTACATGTACCCTTTTACAAAAATTAAATTGACGTATTTCAGGAATTTTCATAAAATCTATTAATTTGTGTATAATTTTTTTTACAGTTTATCTGCAATTTACCAAACTTAATAAAGACAACAGCGCAATTTTAACGGCCTAAAGTGAACCTACATTAAAATATTTCAATCTGACACAAAATTTTAAGTGTAAAATTGACTAGATTAGCAAAATCTTCGCAAATATATTGAGTTTAAAATCCTAACACTCTCATTCATCATAAAATTCCGTAATAAAAAAGAATAATGATCCCTCCATTACTGTACAATAAACCAACACTGTATAATCAATTATTTATTGTAAATAGGATTTAAATCTCCAAATCTTTGTATCAGCTGACGAAATATTTGGATAGATCTTAAATTCGTTCGTTATACGACCTTCACATTGATAAACAAGTTATATATAAATATCTCTCTATACAGGTATAGCCCCAAACTAACAAACATATTTATGAACGAGTGAAATTGATTTACAAAATCCTTAAATTCCAAAACAACAACAGCACAGTGGAAATTTCCCTTGTTTCTTTTGATCGGCTGCACGAGCAAGCCCTACATTAGCAACATAAAGGCTTCGGGCGTATCTCTCTCTCTCTCTCTGTCTGTGTGTTTCCCTCTTTTTCCTTTCCCAGTCTAGTGATTCAGAGGACGTTAATCTTTCGTGTATTTTTGTATGATGCAATCCTGTAGCACGCGTTGCAGTATCGCAGTCTTGACTACTTGATCTTTTTAATAGGTGTCTGAGGTCGCTTGATTGTATACAATAAGCTGGTTTCGAGAAAGTGAGTTACCGTGTTCCGCATATTATTGTCTGTTTTTCCTAGTGCTTCATGCTATAATGAAATGTGACACAGGCGTTTGGAAGTGTGGCATATATGTCTGGTATGTTTTTGTTTCATTGTTGTGATGCATTTGGATGAGTTTAAACTTGGCAATGGGCAGTTTTATAATATAAGTGAATATATCACTTATATTTCCTATTTAATTTTGTTATTGTATTTCTGTAAGATACACATGGAGTTTTAGTGTTGAAATAGGAATTATTTTGCAATGGAAAAAGCAATATTTTTAATTACCTACATATTATATTCTCTAACAAAGAAAAGAAACGTTTTTCCTTTGTTGTGTATAAATCCTTACGAAAAAAAGCTACATATTTGAAGCCAGTGAACGATAGGAACACTACAAAAACAACCTTTTGTTTACATTACTCAGGTAGCACGTGTGCTATGATTACATATTTTTGTTTTTGTTTTTAGAACTAACACTGGGATTTCCTGAAATATTATACAGATGCAAAAACATTTCTAATTTTATCGAGTTTCTTTACATTCCGTTGAATTTTGTGCTATTTTCAGTACTTATTATTTGTCAGTAGCTTTGGACGCGGTTGATTAATTCGATATTTTAGAAAATAATTGTTTGACACTAATTCCATCTCTTATATAAAGGAATTTTTAAGACATTGATATTTTTTAGAGTCCGTGATACGTCACAAATGCGCGTAGAAATGAAAGCACTTGTGAGACGCATAACGTAGTTGCAATATAAAAATATGAATGAAAGTGCGTATACACCTACATGTTTTGATTGTATATTATGATATGAGAAAAAAAATTGTGCAATTGCGCATTGTCTCAGGGTATTAAACGAATTACACGAATGATTTTTGTTTTCGCACAATTATCAATATTGAAAAAGAGTAAATTGTCGGGCTTTTAAGGCAAATATAATAATATTGGCGTTAAAGGCGCTACATAATATACAAACTGACCCAGTTAATGTGCTCACTATTGAGATCTCGTAAACGGTAAGAGATAGAGGATTGGCTAAATGAGTCAAAATGTGCATGAGGTCAAAGTCTACTTTTGTAAGCCAAAAAAAATAATTGAACGCTACATGCGTTACAGAAGAAGACTAAAGCTCGACAATTAAAATTTTGATATCTAGCTATCTGGCTCATTTATTGTAAAAGGTACTAAAATAATATATTGAAATTGTGAAGGCACATTATTATGTCGAATTCAAGTACGTTTTTACAATAACTTTGTTATTTTAAATACAAACCGTAGCTGGCTGTACTTATATCAGAAAAAAACATAATTTGATTTTGAAACTTGCAGTGTAGTCATGGTCTACTGTGATCTATTTAAGGAAAATATTTTCAACTTTATAGCACTTTCAGTGTACAGGGTGTTGATATCAACTTTCTTATTTTAAATGGAATGGTATAATTTTAAACTAACTAAACTCGACCGTTTTTGAGATATTTTCATTTTCGTTGATTTTTTTGACATTTGCACTCTTTCACATAAAATCAAATATTTCATGAGATAGCAGATATTTAGTGGTTCTACTGAAGTCGATGTAAATACAAGGATGTAGCTATAAGGTGTTATAGCAATAATCACTGAATCACATACAGGGTGTTCAAAAACGCGCCTCCAATATGGATACCTTTAAGCTAACAAAACTTTTTTCTTTCAAATGGAACATGGTATTTTTTACTACAGCATTGAAAGCAGTGCAAAATTCTACATCGATTGATATTAGGGTTTGGTATACCTATTTTTAATAGTTTTTGAAGTATTAGCATTTCTTACAAAAAATTGCTAAAAATATGCCTACATCCCAAGTTTCAACCAAATAAAATGAGTTTTTTTCCTGCAAAACACTCTGTACATTATTTGCCTAACCTATCTAAATATTTATGTTCTATATAAGATATCTACGGTTCACTAGTTTCTTACTAATTCCTTCACATATTTTCTTCTAACAAGTAAAATATTGTAAATCGAAAGAAATAAGAAAAACATTGGAAATTACATGTACAAATAACATTTTAGACTTATTCTACATTCATGAAAAATGTAACAATGATTAGATATCTACACTTATTTGCAATGAATAAAAACCTTAAGAAACAAAATACAAAAGGAAATTAAAGGAGACATTCTAAATACACCTATATTTCAAATATTGTTCACTTACTAGACTAGGTATTTTCTTTGTAGGGAAGCCGTCTGACATGAAGTCTCCGAAAACAATGCAGCCTCTTGGCTTTTTGTATTAAATTAGGTATTAAGGGATACAGACAGATCAGACATAAATCAGGAACAAACTATTAAAAGTTTTCGAAAATGTCCAATATAAATGTTTTTTCAGAATAATAGTTTTTTAGTTTTTTTTTAATTTGACTTATTTTCGATGTATTTAATAAGCAGGTAAAAATATCAACATGTAATTTGCTGTCACATAAAAATTATGGCTTATTAATATTTTATAATTACAATTACTTAAAATTTGCTAATAACTGGAAAACTTCCAGTGATAAATATCTCAGGTATGGAAACCAAACTATGCAAAAAAAAGATAACGCATCATTCTAAAAAATAATATACAGTGTTTTTAGGAAAAAAATATTTTATTTACTCGAAACTTGGAAATTAGTCATATTTTAGGCAATAAATGCTAATATCTCAAAAACTATCAAAAATAGCTATACCAAACCCTATTGTTAATCGATGTAGAATTTTATGGTGCATTCAATGCTGTAGTAAGTAATATCATGTTCCATTTGAAATAAAAAAGTTTTGTTGGTTTAAAGGTATCCACATTGGAGATGCGTTTTCGAACACCCTGTATATGATTCAGTAATTATTGCTATAACACCTTATAGCTACGTCCTTGTATTTACACCGACTTTAGTAGAACCGCTAAATATCTGCTATCTCATGAAATATTTGATTTTATTCGAAAGAGTGCAAATGTCAAAAAATCAACGAAAATGAAAATATCCCAAAAACCGTCGAGTTTGGGGGTAGGGAACTTTGATATAAACTAGTTGCAAATGACTCGCCAAATTCATTAGACCGATAAAAATTGTACCATTCCATTTAAAATAAGAAAGTGGATATCAACACCCTGTATACCGAAAGTGCTATAAAGTTAGCTATGATTACACTGTAAGTTTCAAAATCAAATTCCTACAAGAAGTTAAAAAAGATCTAATGACCCAGTTCGGTGGGACACGCTGTATAGTAGTGTCATAATTTTTTTCAACAGAATTCTTTGAATATTCATTGAATAAAATCAATGAGTCTTCTAAATAACTAGGTAGGCGTAGGTATAAAGAGACTACGCATTGTTTCCTGAAAATTTAAAGACAGATTTGCAATGGTATATCCATTAGTTTATCTTGACGACATCTTTTATGACACATAAAATAGTATTTTAGTTATACGGAAAATTCGATTAAATGGCACACGAAAAAGAAAACATCCCAGATTCCAAAACACACGTGTTCCGTTCGATGGCGACAGCGTTCAAAAATAACGCAAAATTTTACAATTTCACACCCATTTCCGAAAAGAAAACAAACTAAAAGAAGCAATAATACAACCGCGAAATTTTTCACCTTGTTTACAAGATCGCTAGGAGCGAAAAGTACATACGAGAATTTGTACAAAAAGAAAGCGTATTGGTACCGAATATGATTTCGTCGACCTCCTATTTATAAAGGCAGGATTTCGAGGGAGTAAGTGAATTGACCTTAAAAAAAACTGCTTAGTTTCATTCTAGGCATCGTGCCAGGGGACTTCGCGTTGCCAATATTTTGTTTTAAGTGGAACACATTGAAAAGGCAAACATAATGATTTTCTTTAAGGCTTCACCGGGCATTATTTTTTTAATTATTGGATGCTGAGTATGATTCATCTGTACGAGCGTACACGGTGCATCCTTTGTGACGCAGCAGTAAATCTGGAGTTTATTTTATTTAGCGATATACATACTTTCAATTGTGCAAAGTAAATAACACTGCGTGAGCACGCTACAACAGTCAAGCGGGCACGCGCATCCTCTGTGATACACGAGCAATAAACTATCATAAACCAGTATCGTAAAGATAGCGAGAAATATCTGATGGAGACTACAATGAAAAATTGGCCCAGGAAGTGGATCCTTTTGAGTTGTGTCTGCCATCGAATTTAGGTAATTTTGGTAGTGATTCAAGGTCAGCCAACGGTCTCCTACAATTCTAAAAAGGTACAACACACGCAGCTAGAAATAGATTTCTAGCTCTAGCTTACGACAACAGAAGAATTCAATTACATATTGTGAACGTCAAAGTAAAGGAACTTCCTATACATACGTACTTAATTTTAACGCGATCAAAGTTCGAGTGAACTCCAATTTATTGTACTGATAATAAATATCCATCCCAAAATATTGATGATTGTATTTCAATTAAAATCACGAAATAAATCTGTGTTGTTACTAAAACGGGATTAGTAAATTTATTGTACGCGGATAAAATTCATATGATGATTAGTCAATGAGCGTTTTATAAAACAAAATTTAGAAAGTGCTTATCTATAGATACATGTTTGTTACTTACTGCATCTCTTTACATTTGGTATACTATACATACATCGCACTTTCCATAAACTGGTTTTTTGTAACCGATCAAGTTAGCTTTCTCTTTTTTGACGTGGGCCATTCTCTTTGGTATTTAAAGGTTATATATAAAACGCCTATAATACTGGTCATTAATGTGAAATGTATAGAGTTAACATATGTAAGGATGTTTTGTAATTCATTCTCGTTCTAACTTGGAACAAAAGACAGCAGGGAAGAACAGATAGGTAAGGAAATCTTATGATGAAAGAAGTTGCGTAGAATTAAATCAAGTCCACGCACAGCCATGCCATTATATGAACGCTTGTTTTAGTTTAGTAATTAAGTTTGTTCGTTTTGGTACTAGCGTCACGCAGCAAAACGCAGCTGTAGTAATTTCTCTTCGATTTGTTGCAAAACCACAGATTATCCAGATAGTTCACTTGTTGTATTTCTTGGTCTGATTTTGTTTTTTTTTAACGTGTGCGTGGTAGTCACTGTTTCTGGTTTGCAGTGCGCACCCTTGCTTGCCCATGCGCACTCACTCCAGCTTTGTTTATATCTTCCTCGTGACTTTTCGTTTATAGGTTATAAAACTTATAAAGCAGCAAGCAGTTGTCATTGATATACGCGTTGTAGGAGAGATTATTGTGTTAATTTTCAATATTTTCATTATTGGGGTTTGATTGAACCACTTTCAACTTTAGCGGCTTAGTGATTTTTGTACAGTGTGTGATAAAATGTGGTATTGGTGTGTCCTGATTGTCGCTCGAAATAAATATTAGCATTCAATATTCCGGAAAACGTTACGTTACCAAAATTAACGAGTTTTACTTACATTTGATCCCAAAATTCTGCCTTAAACAGTAATAAAATCTACATAATTATAGTGGAATACATCCTCACCTCACTGAATTTCCTTTATTTTATTTTAATATGTATATTTTTAAGATATGCATTTGTGGTGAAAATATTGGTCGTGGGGATTATAGAAACATTTCACCAGACATCTGTACGATCTTTTAGGGTTTGTGCGGAACATTTTGAAGATAGTAATGTTCGTAAAGTCTGCAAAGAGTCGGTTAAGAAAATGCAGTCCCTACAAAATTTTTTGAAAAATAGTACATATGTCTTTCGTACATAAGTAGAAATTTAAGCAGTGAACATTTTTAGAAATGCACATAATAAGGTTACATGTAAAGATGTTTGCACTTTGGAATATTAAATATAACAATGACATTATTTTTGATTACTACTTGTATGAAAACTGTAAACCTTTATTTATATACATAAGTTATATGTGCAGCAACATATAACGCAGGTTCAATTATGAATATATCTGAAAAGAGAATTCTTAAGTGAATCGACTTAATAATTCTAATTATTAGTATTAAACTATTAAAATCGTATATATATGGATGTCTTTTCTTTGTAGAAGAACGTCTGAGATCATATGGAATGCCCTCAGGAGATACCATGAGCGAACAAGAAATAGGCCACCTTTACTACAGAACCTTGAAAACGTTGAAAATTGGAAATATAGTTCATATTTATTTCATTTTACTTTTTTATTTCTTACCCACTAACTAGTAAATGTTTCCAAAACTTCAATTACTTATTTTGTAAGCTAAATGCTAAAATGATAAATCTTTTTTTTGTTTTGATGTTGCTACATTCAATTTCTTATTTGATATATTTTTTTATATGTAATAGTATTCGCCTTATTGTTACACCATTTACACATACGAATAAACGTTTATATTTTCTTACACTTAGTTTTATTAATCTTGGATAAATTAATATCGAAGGCAGTCTTACAATCTTTTCTAGATTATGTTTTGTCTATATTTTTTCTTAAAAATTACTTCCCTATAGTTCTGTAATGATATATTGCCAATATTAAATTCATAACATAAACAAAATGAAAGACACATTAAACTTTAACTTTGTTCAATTATATTAGATCCGTTCCTGACATTTTTATTAATGCGGGCCTGTCGAAATGCGCGCGGTAGTCTGCGCGAAGTACCGTTCGTGCCACGAACATCAAAGGTGCCGACTGCAAGTGAACTATCTGGATAATCTGTGGCAAAACGAACACCAGCAATCAGAAAATCTAAAGCTAGAATCAATCCAGCGTTTTACGGCAACAGCTTGCGTTTAAGAACTTTGTCACTCGGCTAGATTTTCGCATTACGACGCACAGTGCCAAAACGAACAAACTTATTGTTGTAGAACGACAATCCTAAACCTCTTTTCGCTCCCGCATCCTCTAGTTAAGCTTTAGGTGCAGTCAATAAAAAAATAATGAGCTATGGGTAACTAAAACGAAGATAGAGCAATCTTTTCGGCTTGCGTAGAGATTCGCAGAATTTAACCTTTGTATTTGCCGCCAAAGGAACATATGTAGAAAATATTTTGATTTTTAATTCCCTTGTTCACGTGGAAATTTATTCAGATCAACTGTTCCTATTTTTTTAAAAAATATTTTAGTTATCATTGACTTTAGTTTAATTAATAAATCTTCCAAGTTCTTACGTTTCTTTGTTACCCTTACAAATATCATGCATCATGCGAGTTTCCTCATTATGATTATCTTATGTTTTACGACGTAAGTGTTAAAAGTGATAATATTGCCAAATAAGCGGTTCATTTGCTTATTTTTCATTCAATTGACGGGATGGAATAATCTGTAGAAGTATATAAAATAATTATAACAAATATTTTGTAAGAATAGGTTTATAAAAAGAGCCATCACGAAGGAAACTTACACGACCTCGCCGCTGAAGATGTTCACCGCAGTTGTGAACGAAACGTACGGAAGTAATTCCACAGAACCACGGCTCAGCTCAATTGCCCGGAAAAAGTTCTTACAGTTACTGCATCTTCATTCGACAGATATCTTAAAATTTTACTTTTAATTTTTGTGCATAGATTTTTAATTGTAAATTTCCTAAGGCTTTATAATCAGATATTATAACAGCAAATGAAAATAACCACCAGAAATATTGATTTATGAAATTTAACCTAATCAAATGATAGCCAATTCTTTTAACAGTTGTGAATGTTATCCTTATGAATATTTCTTTATACTCAACCGATTAATGGTGAGTTTCATAATGTCACTTTAAAGCTTTAAAGTTCCCATAAATAATGCACAGACTTTTGTTAAAGTGCTTAAGTGACATTTATTATGAAACCGGCCCGTAAGGTCATTATTACAATAGCGGTTTAAACCGCAGATCCATAATCTTCGGTTTAATCTTCTCTTTAAACTTACATACAAAAAAAAATAAACTCGACCTTAATAATGGCCCTAAGAAGTACCATTGAGCGTATGTAACTATGTACCTAGATGACGTACGGTGTCAACGTCGTGCGCCATCTATGAGGCATCCAAACGTACTATCGTTTGATTACCTGCAAGCGAACAATTGTTAAAATAAAGAACAAAAGAAAGCCATATATGCCGACAATCTTCCCGAAAGGTAACACTGTTTACAGTATGCCGAAACCTTTTCGGCTAGAGATTTAGATTTCCAAAGTTTGAACTTTGTATTTTCCGCGTATGTCATTATTTTTTGAGTTGAGTGTACATTTCGAATAAATGCGATTTTTAACCCCATCCATGTTCAGACGTAAAATGTATCGGGATATTGCTTTTTATAAGTATATAAATTAAAAATTTTGAAGTTAGGTGAGTAGTCAAATAATTCAAAATAAGATTTTTTTTATTTATTTTGACAGTCTTATATTAAGGCAAGGCGTAAAAGCAGAACTAGGATAAAATAAAAAAAACCAGGAACTAATCTCACAATCGTTTTAAGTAATTAAAGGCTAGTAGTTTCGCACAATTAAGTATACATGCATCATCAGGTTAGAGATATTAACGAAAAAAACTCTATCATCGAATTTTTAGCAGGAAAATCAAAATTAAGTAAATTATAATCGATAAATAATATGCATAAATAAAATAAAAAAATTCGAATTGCAGAACAGATTAAAATTAATATATTTTTAGTATTAGAATAATTTATTCTACATTGATTTATACCTTTAAATAAAAATAAAAAAATGCAAAAAGTCAATATGATCTATGAATTTATTTTACGCAATTAAGACTGAATAAATGGTGATATTCTGCACATATCTGTAGCGCCTGTAAGGTCTGTATCTGAAGTATATAAGCACTCATAATTCATGGTTGTATTCTTACAGATTCTTCCACGAAGTTTTCTGTTCATGAAACACATACATTTCACAGAAATTGATGAGATTTATCTTTATGATTGTTCCTTATCAGAAACTTATTATATTTTACTTTTTTTGATAACTCTAGGTGAATAATTAAAATACGAGGGGTCTTAAAAAACTTTTGACTGCTCCGTTTGTACTAGTTTTCAATAAGTTTATAGCTATATGAATAGTCTGATTATTTGGCTTTTGGGTATTTGGTCACTCTGTTGGATGTAACAATTACTACAAGCTAAAATGTGGAGTTATAAATAAATAAATAAATTGCGTCAACTTTAGAAAGAAGTAGGCACTAAGACTGTGTTAAGTCTGCAAATACCAAAGTAATTACCCCGATCAATTTGTTTCATAAAAATAGTTCTAAATGACATGAAAATTCTGATTAAATTTGAAAAGTTTTTGAAACAGTTTTTCTTGTTCAATTTAAATTATTAATTATAATTAAAATTTAAATGCGATAAGTTAGATAAGATTAGAAAATAATTTATTTTGTCAGTGATATTTAGTTTTCCATAAATCAAGCTAAAACAACAAGCATCTTTGATAATATTGCGTTATATTAAAAGCTTTTCATACCATGGATTTGTTGATTGGAGAAGAAAATGATATCGCTGCATTACCAAAAAGTATCAAAAGTTTGTGTGAATAAAAGAGATTTTGTTTCACAGTGTTTGGCCTATTATTAGCCATCATCCCAATTGACGATCATCTACTTATATTTTTGTACTTGTTAAAAAAAAATTATTCAAAACATAAAGTTCGGATTTAATCGTGTAATATAATTGAAAGAAAGTGTCTAATATTCGTTTAAGGTTTGGAGTAAGCACCCACGTTAGATTTCACGTAAAAACAGTGGGTGTTCCTTAATAACAGAAATAAAACGAAAATTTATATGTGTTATGGTTAATAAATAAATAAAATACCTTATAACGCTAATATTCCGTTTATTGTCTTATAGAGGCCATAAAATATATTAATATCATTTACATATTTATCTCAGAAGCATGAATTTACTTTGGCGAGACAGGAAACAACGTACTTAACCTCAATACTATTTTTAATAGCGAACATATAATTCCTGTAATATAGATCGTGACAATGTTCACGTGGTATGTTGGTTGCCTATGCATCAGCTTGTGCGCAATGAAACCTTAGAATTGTTGCTAAATATATCAACTGATAAATTGTTTATTTATTATATTAACGCACGAGCTCTAACGATATGCGCAAATTTTTAGATTTACATTTCTTTTTTTTTGCCTCAAATTAGTTTAGTACGTATCGGAGTGTGATTAAATGTTTAGAAAAGTTCTCTTCAATATAAGTTATTACTTCTGGCTCCTCTAACAATAAGTAAACTTTTCCTTTCTAAAGTTTCCTATCAAGATAAGCAAATAAATTTAATACAATCAACTCTGCAACTGCGTTTCAGCGAAGATGCTTCATTATTTTGATCTTATCTTTGTTTCAAATTTGCTAATGAAAGTTTTCTGGAATCACAGCGATGCCTAATACGAAGGGAAAAAAATCAGTGTTGCCTCAGTGTTTGATTTCGTGTGATGGAGACAGTTTGAGGTAAGCACTAACATATGATTATGCTAATTTTAATTAAGTATATCTTTGAGACAGAGAGAAACGTCTTGCTTAGGTTTTCAAACAACTTCATAAATCACAGCAATTATATTAATATGTATAGTATTTACTTATCTTATGTAGACGAAACATTATTTTAACGAAAAAAAAGTACATTCATTTACTACAAACAATGATTAAACATTTTCTGTAAAAAAAAATGGACTTTAATCGTTCTTAAATTAATTTAAGGTATAATTAATTGCCTTTATTAGATAATTTTTGTATATTATTATGTCCTCTAACCTTTGAGAATGTATATGCGTTCATATCGACTGTTTAGAACATGAATAATGAACGTTTAGTTTAAATTTAAAATTAATGATTTTCGCGATGAAATGAAGTGGTTTTTTTTATGTAAAAATATAAAAGTCGAAAAAGAACTTTATTAAACACTTTAGTTGTTTATTTTAACTGTGAGTTGCTGTGATCAGCAGTGATCTCAGATAATTTAAATGGTTTTAACTTGAATTAATTTAAATAGAACGCTGTATTTTTGAACTGAGTAACAAATGTACTTTCATATCATCATATATAGAATGGTATTTATAATTTAAGCTTTAAGTCTTCAGGGTTTTTACAGAATAATGGACTTTGTGTGAGTAAATTATAGCAAGGTAAATGAAAGTAAATGGTCCAACTTCTTACAGATTCTTTAATGACGACAACCTGTTTCATCCACTAAGGGACATCTTCAGGTCAGAATTATAAAACAGTTTAAGAGAATATGCTAAATATTCGTTTTTTTTGCACTATTTGGTGTTTTTTAGATAAAAGTTCTAATATATCGAGCTGCCTATGGTATTTACAAATGTCAGATGATTTTTTAGCCTGCTACTTTACCCTGCAAACTCTGTTTTTTGCTATAGTGATTTTTGCACTTTCCTTAAACTGATTTAATACTACCTCAAAAACGGTTGATTTCTTTCAGAAAATTTTTGTGCATAAACTCGCGAAGCTAATAAAGAATTTTAATGGCATGCTCCAAATATCGATATTATATCAATAGATACGCTCTTCGTTTGAGTAAATCTTTAGTTTGACCAAGCAATACAACATTTAAATAATAAAATATAATAAAATATCAAAGGGTAAAAGAACTTACGAATCAAAACGTTTAAATGTAATTACTGGCTAACGTGTTTCGGCCGAATAGCCATCTTCAGAGCCTTGTTTTGAGCCTAAAGTCGACATAAATTTAAAGATGTAAAAATTTAAAAATGTTTTAAAAAGTTAAACTACACAAATATAAACTAATAAAATTTAACGCCAAATTAAATTTTATTAGTTTAAAGTTACGTTGTACTCGTTACTTCTTCTACTTATTCTACACAAATATAAATAAAATGTCTTGTAGGAAGAGAAATGCAGACTTTGCATTGAGTCTGCTTGAGTCTGCATTTCTCTTCCTACAAGACATTTTATTTATATTTGTGTAGTTTAACTTTTTAAAACATTTTTAAATTTTAAATATTTACATCTTTATAATTTTAATTATACTTTATTTTGAAATGTCTGACGTAACAACTTTTTTAGATTTTTGTCGACTTTAACAAGGCTCTGATGATGGCTATCCGGCCGAAACATGTTAGCCAGTAATTACATTTAAACGTTTTGATTAAGTTTTTTTACCCTTTGATATTTTATTATCACTAGACATTACTCAATTTGGGCATAACCATGTAACATTTAAATAATAACGATTTATATTTCCACAAAAAAACACCACATTAAACAGACTTTGTAGATTAAAGTGACAGACGAAATGAATTACCTTATTAAATACTTATGCATGAATTTAACAATAATTTCTGCTTGTTTCATGTCTCAATTTAACAATGATTTTTATTTATTTAGGATAAGCCTTACACACAGTCCGTAGATCAGCTCCTTCATCATACTTAAGCTATTTATTATGAAGAAGGTAGCAGTATGGATAGCATAACGTCCTACAGAAATTTGGAGAACAAAATGCGGAAGAAGTTACCATTAGAGGTGATTATTGAAGATTTTTTTTGTAATTGCAAATAGACCTGCATTTTCCATCATCGCTTTGTTACTCTATTTATGTATTTAACAATTTTTTACTTTAAGCTAGGTACTTATAAGAAATTATTGAGAAAAAGGTAGCGCCAAATATGTCTAAAACATAGGTATATAATAGTTAAAACCAAAAATAATAACTATGGTACACTTCTCACAGAAAAAATCGGGACACCAGCAATCTAGAATTTTAAAATTTCTTGGTTGTAAATGTAACTTTCAGAGACGTATTCACTTTTCAACGAGCCATAAATACTTAATTATCTGTATTACTGCGATCAAAGGTACCGACTAGAAATTTGAACAGAAAATAAATCTTAGCGAGAAAAGGCTTAGTATAGATATAAAACAAAATCGGAGTTTCGGTGGCGGCGTTCTTTAGAAATACCAAATACGGAAATACCCGATAAAAAATACATAACAACAAAAAGGGCTTTAGTAAGACGGTTTCATTTAGAAATATTTGTATATGTATTTAACTAGTTTGATGTTATGTAGATATAATTCTTTTTTAAGAAAACATAATATGGGTGGTGGTATTTAAAATTATGTAACTTGTTAGTGCGGTTTTGATATTCAGTTACTTGGTTGGATTTGTGCTCGCGAGTATTACTTTAGCAATAAACAATATGCCAATCAGCCTCCTGAGTTTTGGACAATGTGATTTTCACATTGATTATTACACTATTATTGATGTATTCATTATTGTTGTTGTTTAGTATTTCTTAAATATTGTATTACTACAAAATATTTCACTATGTCATTAAAAATTACCAAAAACAGTTTAAGATTATTTGACAAAATTTACAAAAATTTTAAAGCAATTAATTTCACAAAGAAATTATTTTTTATTACCCTCCGTTTTTGTATTTTCAAGAAATATATCTTAACTATCGCCTGTGTAATCCAATGTCTTCTATTTTATTGAAATATAGCTAATACTTTGGTAAAACGAAAAAGTATTAAGTGTATGAAATTCAACAATAAATATTTTTAGCACTAACTGAGAGTGACGAACAATATGCTTTCTTACAATGTTTGTTATGTATTAATAAATCAATAATATTTAAATAATTGTTAATAAATCTGTGACAGTTTGTAAAGAGACCAGTGTTGGCATATTTCAAGAAAATAGATCAACGACGTCAGATTACACAGGCGATAGCTAAGATATATTTCCTGAAAATACAATAAACGGGATTCATAAAATAAATAATTTCTTTGCGAATTTGATTGCTTTATTTAAGAATTTTATAAATAATCTTAAACCTGTTTTGGTAATTTTTTATAGTAGAAGAAACTTTATAGTAATACAATATTTAAGAATATTAAACAACAATAGTAATTAATACATCAATAATAGTGTCAATAGTAGTCAATAAATATGTGAAAATCACATTATCCCAAAACTGAGGAGGCTGACTGACATATTATCTATTGCTAAACTAATACTCGCCAGCACAAATCCGAGTAAGTAACTAATATCAAAGCAGCACTAACGAGTAACATAATTTTAAATAATAAAATCCCATCACCACATGTTTTCTTAAAAAAGAATTATCTCTACATAACATCAAACAAGTTAAATACATGTATATTTCTAAATGAAGCCGTCTATTCAAGAGTTCTTTTTGTTGTTATGTATTTTTTTTCATTGGTATTTCTAAGGAAACGCCGCCACCGAAACTCCGATTTGTTTATTCTATACATAAACCTTTTCCTCTCAATATATTGATTTTTCGGTTTAAATTTCTAGTCGTTACCTTTGATCGCAGTAATATACATAATTAAATGATTTATGGCTTTGATAAGTGCATATATTCTCTGAAAGCTGCATTTACACCCAAGAAATTTTAAAATTCACGATTGCTGGTGTCCCGATTTTTCCTGTGAGAAGTGTACATCTATATCTGTAACTGCTTTTATAATGAACACGAATAATAAGGAAACACACGAATATGATGCCTACAGGTATGTATGTGATTCGTGTCATCAATGTGTATGACTTCACTAAACACTAACCACTTTTAGGCAAGAACTAACTCGTAGTCTCTTTACCTGGCACAATGTCCAATTGTTAAAGTTATTATTATAAAAATATTTGTATTATATATTTTATATTACAAATATTTTTCTAAAAAATGTGATACTGTCATTCCCATATTTCCAATATTATTAATAAATTAACACAAATTTCTTAATATACATTTTATGAAACCCTTTTCTCAATGTGTCAGATACTTTTTGGACAATTATTGCGAAGAAATGCATTGCCAGAACCAAAGAACTTCATAGTAAAAGTGTCAAAGCAATTATTTCTGTCTGTACAGGTCGTGCATTGCACATTGAGAAAGCACATAATTCATATTTGGTGGACTCTCTGGTGAAATAGATTACCAATTGTGTATGGAGAACGAGGAGACAATTGGCCACATTTTCTACCACTGATTAATCGACCCATGCGGATGCTACACTGAGAAATATAGGTACTGGACGTGATATCAATAATCTACATTAATTGAGTGAATTTTCATCGGCAGAACGAAATGTGTCATTGTTATGATAAAACATGTTAGTGTCATCTATATATTCATTATTTTTTATCATAAGTATGCCCTTTCAAATGTAGATGGCATGCAGGGTGAGAATATCTGCCTGCTATAGGATAGAAGATTCTCTGAGATTTCAAACATTACGAATGGATAGTTAACCCTTTTATTTTTCAGTACGGCAGCAGGTGCAGTAGGAGGATGTTGTTTGTATGTCCTCTACTCCGATATTGGTATTTAGTGCTTAGTTTAGGTGATATAGTGCGCATGAGACTTTGGTACATCAATTATGATCGACTTTGTACGATAAAGACAACAAAATTTAAGTTCAATGTGGTTTTATTTAATAGCAGATTCTAAATGTAGAGCAGTGAGAAAACAACGTAAATAAGAAAGTAAAAATCTCAGGTAAGTACGTAAAATGAGTTTGCTTATTAAATAAATTAGTAATTCCACTTTTTGCAATATAAACTCATAACAGAAAATAAATTAACGGTTAAAATTAACTTTCAAAATTCCTGCGTTTTCGAGAGGTTTATCTGAGTAATTCTATGCTTAAGACGGGTAATATCATTCAATCTTTTCAGCAATATAAAAATAGTTCCAACGATAGAAAATTGCTTCACTTTCAGATAACCAGTCTCTTAATGGTTTAAGAAACGCAAAAGGATTCTTGTCCACATCAACTAATACATTGAGCTTACAGTTTAAATTAGTGATTATATTTCTATCTCTAACCAATTCGATTTCAGTAAATAAAGTTAAGAGTGCTGGAACTTTCTTAAAGTGCAACTATCTTGGAATGCTAAGTAACCAAAGATAATTTTTTTCGCTTTGCCATTCGTGTAATCCACAATTAAATGCTGCAATCAAGTTCGGCTTATTGATTTTATTGAAAATTTCATGATACATGCAAGAATGGTATACTAGTTCATATTTATCAAAGTTTTGATTATTAATCTTGAAATTCTTTAGATCTGGCCCAATAAGATGATATGTGACATATGATAAACTCAGCCAGTTAAACAATATTTGTGTTATTACTGACCAATTACTTTCTAATTCAAGAGTAGATGCACCTACAATGTGAATAATCTCTTGCCTTTCTGTGATTTGATGGTAGAATTACTGGATATTCGGTTCATGCAGTGATTACATATTGACTAGTAATATTTTTGCTACCCCCTTATGAAAGTTTTTCCACCAGTGGTCGCAAACTATTCAGCGGTTATACAAAATTCCTAATCAAACAAATTTGCCAAACATATTAAAAAGAAATTTCTTATAAGTATTTTAAAATTTAGCTTAGAATTAAAATAATGTGTTTATTTTTAGATTGGTTTGGGCATGGAATATCTTTGGAGGGACCAAGTCAGCGGACATCAGAGTAGACGAGTAAGGTCAGGCATCGAATGGGGGCCTTCGTACTTCTCATCACGGAGAATGGCTCAGAATAGGAACATATCTCAGGAATATCGTCATTGGGGAAAATTACGCAATGGTTATTTAGGTTGCGGATAAAATTAATGTGATAAACTTCGTTTGCATTATTTTTTTTTTCAAAATGAGTCAATTTGTAGAGCAATGTTTGCCAAAAACGCCTGTCAGATTTTGACCGAAGCCGTTGAATACGTTCGGCAAATGGCGGCCAAAACTTACATAATTCTGTGTGACGTTTTTGGGGTAAATATGCACTCCATGCATGTGTAAGAAGTAGGAATAGGCAAAGGAAATAAGGAAAGGGAATAGGGAAAGGGAATGGGGAAAGGGGAATAGGGAATAGAGAAAGGGAGTAGGAAAAGGGGAAAGGAAATAGTTAGTGGGAATAAGGGAAGGGAATAGGGAAAGAGAATAGGGAAAGGAAGAGGGAATAGATAAAGGGAATAGAGAATGAGAATAGGGAACGAGAATGGGAAAACAGAATAGGGAGAAGAAATAGGAAAAGGAAATAGGGAAAGGGAATTTTTAGATTTGAATTTGGAATAAACAGGATTTTATCAAAATAGTCGTTGATTTCACAAAAAATAATAGAGACACGTCCGTCCCACACAGAGGTTGGCTAGTGAATCCTTTTGAATTGAAATCCTCTAACAGACTTCGATTAGCTATCAAAGTCTGTTAAGAGATTGTGAATGAATGGAGTGAATGAAATGCGATTATTGAATCAATGAATTAAGTTCATTGTATTAATTAGAAGTTTACTAGAAACAATTAGAACAATAATAAAAATTTATTAGGATTATTATGAATAACATACATTTAGAATATTCATTGTGTTGATGCCTTTTTTTATTCTCTACTAATAATAAAATTGATAACTCGCGTTTATTCAGTAAACTAAATGAAGTTGTTAAAACAAAACTAGTGTAAAAAGTATATAAAAAAATAATTATTTTATGTGAACAATGGTTCCTTTCATTGTTTCAGGACCCATTTTTGGTTCAATGTACCTCTCTTACATATAAATCTGAGCATTAATCTCTGTGCGATAATTTTTGTGGTCTGAAATGGTAGCTGCTTGTATAGTAATTTTTAATTTTCTATTATACAGTGTGTTAAAAAAAGGTTGTCGGATATTTTACCCAATTGTAGTACTGGTGGAAATAAACAAAAAAGTCTTAGTCAACATGGGTCCGCAATTCAACTATTTTTGACATATAGTCGATTGCATATTGTTTTAGTAGGATAAAAATTTTCAAAGAAATTCTGATCGCAATGTAAATTAAACAAATGTTTATTTAAAGTAAAACTAAAGAAATTGTTCTACATGTCCACCGTTCATTTCTAAGCACGCTTCATGAAAGATCGACGCAATCTTTCGAAAATTCCTGGAGTCCTCCGAATTTCCTCGCAACAATTTACGATTCGTTGCCTGAGTTCTTCCAAATTGTTTACAGATCGTGCGTTGTTTTAGATGCCCCCAAACATAGAAATCTAGAGGTGTCAAGTCAGGGGATCTAGGAGGCCATGCAGTTGGTCCACCCCGTCCTATCCATCTCTCGTTGTAATCTTGATTTAAGAAATTTCTAACTACGATGGAAAAATGCGCAGGAGCTCCATCGTGCATAAACCACATATTTAATCTGTTAAAAAGTGGCACGTCTTCCAACAAAACGGGTAATTCATTTCTTAAAAAATCCAAGTATACTTGTCCCGTTAAACGATTAGGGAGAAATACTGGACCAATTAAACAGTCTCCAAAAATAGCAAGCCAGACATTTAGCGAAAAACGATTTTGGTGATGCAGTTCAACAACAGCACGGGGATTTTCATCTGCCCAGACGTGATTGTTATGAAAATTGAATATTCCGTCTCTTGTAAACCCAGCCTCGTCACTAAATAAAATCTGAGTCGCAAAATTAGGAGTTTCTGCCAGCTTTCGTAAAACCCAATGACAAAAACCCTACGTGCATCATAATCGAGAGGAGCAAGAACTTGCACGCGTTGAATGTGGTAGGGATGCTGTTCCCGTAGAATTCTCCAAATGAGAGGATGACTGACGTTCAGTTCTGCGGCAAGTCTTCGGGTGCTAATATTTGGGTTGTCTTCTACCCGTCTCAAAATATCTAATCTACTGCGGGAGAAGAAACTGATCTAGGTCTACCAGAACCACCATTAATTTTAAATGAACCAGTTTCGGACAGCCGGATATGAAGTCTTGAGAAAATCTTATCACTCGGTAACAACCGATTTGGAAATTCTTCGGCATACATACGCCGTGCTTCAGTGGCATTACCATTCGCACGACCGTACATAAAATGCATATCGGCCATTTCTGCATTTGTGTACTTATGCATAATTTGAGAACAAAAAATAATTGACGCAAATGATAAATGATCTGATGACAGATGTCTGACAGAACTAATTTTAAGTCACAATCAGTTGTTTGACAAAGGGAACTATTCTCAAAAGCGAAAAATGTTTTTTTTTTTTATTTTAAAATATGCAATCGACTATATGTCAAAAACAGTTGAATTGCGAACCCATGTTGACTAAGACTTTTTTGTTTATTACCACCAGTACTATAATTGGGTAAAATATCCGAGAACCTTTTTTTAACACACTGTATAAGTAACTTTCAAACCATTACATTAGTTAACAGGATAATTAACAGGAAATACCAATAAACTTCGGTCTCACAAATTCTTTAATCTTGAAAAACACAATGTACATTTCGTTAGCTAAGCTAACATCTTCAGGTGTACAAGTGTATTGTCAAATACTAAATATTACATTAGTTAATATTTTGGGAAACGCTTTCACATATCAAACATCTTTATCGCCTTGATGTATTAAGTAATCGTATTTTAGGAGAATGGAAAGACAGTTTAGTACCATTCATTTTACATAGTTTTAATTCCCGATATTATCCTAGAAATTATGACAATTCAATGCTTCAAGTCTTAACTAAACTGGCAACTTGTAATTATACACTACAAGTGCCAGGTTAGGCGATTAAGACGCGGCTATACACCTCAATCCCAGCCGCCAGCAATGCACCAAGCACTACGTCGGCAGTTAACCTCAATACGGGCGTTTCGGATCGACTTTCATTGGGTGTCTCTGTTCGTTACATCGGAACAACGTGTTGTAAACAAGGGCTTATCGCTTATACGGCATTATACGCCCGTGTGTTTATCGCCTCTCTTTCGCGAGTTATACACGAACAAGATCGTATGTGTTAGTTAGTCTATTGGAAACTGTGCCCGCTTGCCTTCTCGCTTTATCGACTCGATTAATAACTCTCTCCGAACAGGTTATTGAGCGCCGGTATCAATCGTTCTATGTACTCGACGTGACGTGACACGACTTAAACCTTCGCTTTGACTAACACAAAGTGGTAATCTAGTATATAATCGCCTTCGGAACAGTTGGATAGTACGTTTCTATGTCTCTCTAGTAGTTAATGGGTTGTGATACGTCTTGGGAACGATTAAATTGTGTCGGTAGTTAATTGGTGTCGAATCAATTATACCTAGAAGTTTTTTTTTTGTTATTAATTCTTTATTTCTCAGCTAGTTCTACTTAACCCATTATAAGTTATTGAAACTTGGCCTAATAATTTTTATGTACAGGTATCATTTTGAATGTGGCTTTCCATCTTTTTTCCATTAGAATAGTAGCAACACGTTGTCAAATCGTACTGATCATTTTTAAGGGAATCGTGTATTTTATTCGTTTATTTTAATTTGATAAATGTTTATTCTTTTTTTCCCTGGCAATACCCCATAATATAGCCCTCTTGTAGGGGCAAAAGTGGTTGAGTAGTTATTCTGGCGACAGCATAAATATTTTTTTTTGTCGTAGGTCATTAAGGGTATGAGCGCTTCTCATGCTTATACGCTGATCACCGAAAGCTTTTTCTAAGAGCAATTGTACGGCCCTTGCTGTGTAAGCAGGAGAATTGTTTACCATTACATTTTGACAATTGGTGACGCAATACATGCATTCACACTTCTGTCTAATATTTAAAACTAGTACTCAGGCAGAAATATTTCGGGGAGGATTGGAGCCCTCGAGGGTTCTCAAGTTTCCACTGGGCAAGATATTGGGCTATATAGAGAACACCAAGCTGCTCGAGTGGAAGTAAGAGATTTAATAGGGACGGTACAATGAGCACATTGTTCAAGTGCCTGGGCTAAAACTGTTTGCTACAGTTTGGGCCTGGCCTATTCTGAAAAGCTGATATAAAACGGCCAACTATTTCTTGAGCACTGCTGTTCGAGTGGTGTCATTTAATTATTTTCTCTTTTTCTTTACATATGGAAACTAACATTGTAGCGTAAATAATTTATAATAAAGAACTAATAAGAAAAAAAAAAAACCAAACAAAATGAATTAATCAGAAAGATTATATAAAACTTAAATGAAAAAGAAATAAGTAAAAGGCAGAACTGATAGAAAATAATTGATAGTAGCGGAGAGCTACCTTCATCAATGCCTACCAAATTTGTACTGCCGCTTGTAGTTTGTCAGGAAAGTGGAAAGACTGCATGCAGGATGAAGGGCCTCACTGCAATATATTTGGCAGCTAGGGCGAACATACATAGGTTTAGTCCGTATTACATAAATGTTCTCAGACCGATACGGTATATCTAGAATATAGTCTGATAAAAAGGGCAAATGGTGGAAAGTTCTTGTGTTATCATGTTGTCATACGTTTTTTGTGTCGTCGAACACGTAAATATTTTCACATTTTTGCGTTTTTAACACTGTTCCGGGCAAAATATCTGTCCGCAAACCTCTGATTCATATTCAATAACCTAAAAAATCTATAGGAATGTAGAGATTAGGACTACGCAAAAACGCGTAATATTAATGAATTATTTTTATTATATATTCAGTTAAACTTATATATTAATATAATACTATTAATATATATATAATATATACTAATAAATTATATTAAATTGCTATTAATTAATAAATAATTTATATATTAATATCTTTCTATATTAAAATATAGTAAATATTTATATTCTATATAGCCACAAAATCCGGCTGAAATGTGGAAGAATCCTTCTATGTAAATACTAAGAAACCCCAAAAATGCCGTTTTTGAGATTTTTTTTGCTTCTACTTTTACCAAACTGAAAATGAACGTGGTTTTCCGAGAATTTTGCCTCAACGGCAATGTATTGTGGCTAATTATAAAATGCATTTCCTGTTTCTAGCTTGTTAATCGAACCACGCGAATTTTTCTACCACTACCAATACCACCACCAGTACGAAAACATAAAAGACCTTAATACTATACTTCTAACAACCAGAATGTAAACTTTATGATAGCTCGTACCATTTGTTGCCACGAAAAGAATTTTGATTCGTTTCAATTCAATGTTACTTTTGAAGCAGTTCTCTTTCTCATTGTTCTTTTTAGCGTATATAATATATATAAATAAATAGATTAATATTTAATATTTATTCCACATGACAAGCGTACACATAATTTTGAAGAACATACTCGACTTTTAGCAAAGGCATTGTTTAATTCAGAAGGCAATAATGATGGAATGTAGTATATATTGCTATGGCTTTTCCATAACTGAAATTAGAAGTCGCCTTTTTAAAGTGTTTATAAATATGTCAAAGCTAATGTTGACGATTTGATGTTCGTATCTAGTAAGTGAACTCAGCCTATGGAAATGTATTGTTGTATGTTTTGTTTTGAAAATTATGTCGATTTGCCAATTAAAATATGTCATAATGTAAAAGAATTGTGAATAAAATATTGATAATCCCGGCAATGTTTTGTGTTACTGGAGCATAATATAACAATATATGCATATTACATTCATCCAAAAAAGGCTCAAACTAACTACTGGTTTCAAAGCTTTTTTTCGTTACATAAAGGATGATCTAGTTAAACCTACGATGCTGGCTACCATTACGAGTTATATATTAAATATGTTTGATCCATATTTATTTTCACACGTGATAAAGAAATATCAGGGTACCTACTAGAGAGTGATGGGTATAGTCAGACGCCTCATTATTGCTGATCGAAGTTTTCGCGATTATTTGAAACTGCTTCAAAACAAGTATGGGCCAAATCCACCAAATGCCTCGCTTCTAAAACAAACAGTTGCAGCAGTTTGAGGATACTTACGAAAGATGACCTATAACAATCTTTCTACCACTACCAATACCACCCACCAGTATGAAAACACAAAAGAACTTTATACTGTACTTCTAGCAACCAGAATTTAAACTTTATGATAACTCGTACTATTTGTCGCCAGGAAAAGAATTTTGATTCATTTCAATTCAATGTTACTTTTGAAGCGGTTCTCTTTCTCAATGTTCTTTGTAGCGTATATAATATATATAAAAAAAGATGACCTATAACAAAATTGAGTAATCGAAGCAGCCCCAGAACTGGAAAGCACTAAATCATGTCATCAATTTCTAAATTCTGTATAGCAAAGACTGTTGTAACTCCACAATGCTTGTTTCCAGGATGCAAAAGGCGTAAGGGAGAAGTATCACTCTCCTTAAGAAACCAGGTTTCATTTGGCCCGTATGAAAAATAACCTGTTAAAAGTATCTTCTGTGAGAATTCTAAATTCCGTTTGGTATAATGTACAGTGCTTAAATTCATTTTATTATTAAGTTGTTGATAAGTACTGTGGGATCTGCTGTAAGAGCGGCTTCCCCACGGGAAATGACAGTCTATATTGTTTAAAGTTTCGTTATCGTTATCTTTTACTTTGTCCATTGTATGTAATAATTGCTGATCAGCGGATCCCACGATACGATTCAAAAGGGCGTTTGAAGTTCGAAAAAACAACGCAAAACTGCATCGTTGCGCCCTGTCGTAGAGAGAAATAGAACGAGTAGCGGGACTGGGGGAATGACGACTCGAATAGTTTACCCTTGACATTGTTTTTTTTTTTGAAGGAGTTAGTTCGTGGAATCCGAATCAGCTGTTAAAAAGCTCACGATCCCCTTCGTTACCGGGCGAATCTAAATTAAAAATCATATTCAATCTTCTTTTGTTAAAAATTCTGTAATTTTTCCCAAATTTGATAAATTCGATAACAGGAAGCAAAAGCTTTCCTCGCGAAGTGATTCTGTTTATGTGCCAAAATCGTTCGAACAGACCCTTTTTGTGTTATATAAAATTGTCGTAAAATTTCGCTTATAGAACTGACCGTTTTATAGTTTTGTACAAGAAAAAAAATCACTCTGTTTATGCTTAACGTTATCATAATTTTAAAATCATCTTTTTGGTAAAATTTTTACACGACATTTTATTAATTTTATTATATTATTTTGATATCATTTGTTTCATTTTCTTCAATATATTTCTGTTTACCATCTCTTTTATTTTACTAAATTTTAAGTTCAATTTGTACCCTCAACAAGTGTTTCTGGGAGGAAACCTTAAACAGAGAGACGATAGTGAAAAAATTTGTCAATCTTCAATCAAAAACGGCCATGTTTCGACTGATTGAGAAAGAACATCGTTGTGAAAATATCTTTAGCTAAACCACTCAAACTAATCGTTACCGAACAAAAAGATCATTTTCCAGCGGTGGCTCGTTGGTCAAAAGAGCAGGTTGGGTTATCTGTAAAACGGGAGTGGTTTCGTTGGCATCAGGATAAATGAGTTTCGGGCGACTATTTAGGCTGACCACCCCAAAATTAGCAGATAAATAACCCGCGTCCGTTAGACTTCCAAAGATCTTTCAAAAGGCGCTGATTTAACTGTTTTTGAATCTAAGGACATTCCAAAGAGGCCAAGGATACCAATAAAGGACTAAGGGATAACTAGTTTATAGTGGAACCTCTTAAGTATCTGGAAATACTGCTGTAAACCAAATTTGGTTGCAGCCAAAATTAGGCCATGGTTCAATAATATCTTCAAGGGTTTAAGTATCAACATATCTATCTTGATGACTTTGACCTTTTACGAATCAAGGTCTGATTGGGGAGCTTATATTAATGGGAAAAGTAGGATTTAGTCTATAAGGAATGGGAAATATAGGAGATTTAAATACAAAAAAACAATATAGGTTTTTGGAGACTCTACCAAGGAAAAAAAGTGAAAATTGTGTGTGAGAGCCTTAATGTTTTTCATCCAAGAAGATGATTTCCAAATGTTGAAGACAATAAAATTATTGCATAAAAAATTTAGTTAACTAATCATCTATATATACAAAAAGTAGTTGGACTGGTGTCGAACTCCAAGATTTTTCGCGATTAACACCCACGAACTTTGGCAATTAATTCTTGACGTGTATTAATTTAAAAAAAAATAAAGCCAGTCTTACACTCCGTTTAAGTATACACAAAGATGATCGTATTGTGACTATTTAAATAAGGTTCATGCTCGACAAATTCAAAAATACATAAACAGACCAAACATACAATGTAAACAATGTAAAATAATGGTATTGACGGTGCAAAGAGTTGTAGAATCTTGCGCGCATGCTGTCTTCATGTTATGGCATTTAAGTCAGTGGAGACATAAGGACATATTGGAGGGATACCAAAACTGAAGAAAGTGAATACAAAATACGCTTAGATAGTTGAATATGCTGTGGCAGAATGATCTAGTCATGATCCATCTGCAGGAAGTAACACAGAAGTTTACCTAAAAAAGTGCATAAGTACATATTTAAAATTCTTTAAGTAATAAAAATGCTTTTTGAAATAACTATTGAATATAATTTGTATGGCAGATATTGTGGTTGTGCGAAAAAAGTCCTTACTTATTTAACCCTTGTTCTTTCATATGCGATGCCTTTCTTACCGTTGCATCATGTACCATTACCCGAGATAATATAATCATTTGATTAAGTGCACCATCATTTGCCGTATAGTATATACATAAGTAGAGTAAATCCTTTACACCAGTCATAATAGAGAAATTCATTTAAGTAAAACTGATGTTTAACAATTCATTTTCGTATTATCTCAATTATAACAACGCTGTTCTATATAGCATACTAAACATAAATAATTTATAGCCTTAAAATTGTCGTAATTACTATAGTAATGAGATAGTGTTAGTGTATGTAATGAATAATGTCTCGTAATAATAGTCTCGGAGAGGATGAATCGGCCACAGATGTTTTCGCAGATAGTTCATACGTTGAGTAGATATAATTAATGCTAATATTTAAGTGTAGGATGTAAGTAACGCTTCGCATGCACGCGTAAATATTAAACGTAAGTGTGTACGTCTGGACGAGCGGTGACTTAGAAAATAAATTATGTGTAATCGTATGTAACGGTTGCAAATTGTAGTTTAACTTATCTTTATGTAAGTACCTATCTGTAATTTAATCTAATAAGAAACGTAAGGCGTATACCTACACAATACCATTTAAATCGTTTTAGATACTGTGTGAATAATAACAACAGGAAAAGGATAATCAAAAGGTTAAGTTATTGCATTTTATATAAGTTTGGATAGAATATTTGTTCTTTTTGAGATTAATATTGTAGTTTTATGTTGATTTTTGTTGAAAGATGCTATTTTGTCAGAAATGGTGATGGTTGAAAGGTTGATCGTAATGGAACTGAGATGTTAATAGCCAACGTTTATTTTAATACCTCCAGCCTCATATCATTGTAATTCTTGGGAAAGAAAAATCAAATGTTAGAAGAATTAATATGTTTAATATATTTAAATTATTTCAAAAATATGTATATATAGCAAATAACACCCACCGGCATCTCCAAGCGTCCCTTCCACGACTTAAAGGGGTCACTACATAACTTTATCCACACAGTAAGAAATAGCGCCAGTGTTAATGTTCTTAGTGTTAGGGTTGATCAAATAGAGTTAAAATTCTAGTGTATTTATACACTTTGATTTAACACTAAAAAAATTTAGTGTGAAATAACTATAGTAACAGGCTACTTAGTGCAATTCAACACTGGCAGAATAAAGTATATACTCTATCAGTGTAAGAATAGTCAATTCTTTGGAGTGCATATTGTATTTCGCGCGCTGTAATAACACATAATCAGTTACGATGTGTTCTGATTGACCAGAATAGTTGTAACGGTTTAGTGTTCAGTCTGTGGCTCAGTGCTTCGGTGGACAAGACGTACATATGTAGGTACATCAGCCGCCAATACGCTATTCTAGTTAGGTTATGTATTACATACGTGCTGCAGTAAAATAAAAGGTAAGTGATTGTCTATATCTATTGCCTATATCTTATAAACAATACATTTATTTAGAATTGTATTATAGGAGGATACCATCAGAAAGGGAGAAAGTAAATAGGTCGAGATTCTTATCAATTTTCGGATTAATAAAGTGCCGCAGTGTTGAGTTACTGCATTGTCAGTAGAAGAACACCTGATAGCAAGGATGATAAGATGTTCAGCATGTTCAAAAAACTACTTTCGTGTTTTGTCGATTCGTTTAATTTCAATATTTGAGTTTATTTTTATACTATATAAGTACTGTATAAGTATGTATAGAATTATTTTATGTCGGAGTAATTACTTTTATCTCAACGAACACGGTCGTTGCTGTATTTATTAGTGAATAAGGAACTTAATTTACTTTCCTTCCGTTACAGTAGTATTGATAAAACAATAGAGAAAATTATCTCTTTCTAGAGTTAACAATCACTACTGATGTTGTTTCATGCACACTAGTAGTGGCCTTACGATCTACACTAAAAAATTAGATAAACACTAAGAAGCAGTAACATTGGCACTAGTAGTGATATACTATATTTACACTAAGGCATAGTAAATACCCTCTAACTACTAACACTACTCTTAGTGTTAAAAAAATTACTCTATTTAGAGGGACCTCCATGAACTCGGCGTAGTGTAGTTCTAGTGTTACAAATTTCTTACTGTGCACATGGGAAAACCGCCATTACATATGTCCCTTCTTAAGGGACATATGTAATTTTCAAGCGATTTTGTAAAACTCAAAAAAGCCTTTAAAAATTTTATGAAATCTTTCACTTACACTGTTGGGACAATACTAGAAACGTGTGTAAAAAAAATCAATGAGATCAGATACGGCGTTTCTGAGAAAAAGGGATATACGTAATGGCGGTTTTCCCATATGGATAAAGATTTTAAAGATATGTAGTGACCCCCTTAAGGTCGGTATTTGCGGGAAACTGCCTCTTGCAAAAATTTAGACGATATATTCATAGTTATAACATTTAATTATTACCTATATAAAATTTTAAATGTTACGTCATTTCAGAAAAGTACCGACGAGGTCATATCTCCAGACATATGATAGTTTTCGGAAATCAAAGTATATTAAAGACTAGAATAAAAATACTACAAACACTTTCTTAAGGTTATTATAACTTTATTGTAAGACCAAATTAGAAAATAATATATACCTAACGAAATATTGAGGTGTCTATCAATAATTGATTTTTTTAATAACAGGTAGAATATAATACAGGAGAAAGAAAACTTTTTATGTGGCCCTGTGTTCCCTAATATAAGTATATATATGGTGTGTATTGATATCCTAATATAAGGTATTATTGCAATAATTATAAATAATATATTCTTCTAAATGGGGTAGGACAGCTGTCTAATATATTTTTAGCAACGAGCAGAGCTCTGCTTGCGTAATATTGAAGTATAAATAAGTAAGTAAGTATAAGTAGATACCTACTTTATATATCGACTTATACAAGTTTATTGTTTTATATATAAAAAAAAAACTCGTTATTAGATGTCTTTCATAAATGCTTGTTTCCTCCATTTTCCAATTCATGTTTTAGCATGTTTGAGCTTTTCAATAAGCCATTTCAAAATCGGAAACAAACTGTATCAAGCTTAATTGAAGCTGTTGAAATTATATTAGAAAATATTCAGAGCCTATGCAATGAAAAAAGTTTTGATAACATAATGCAGGAAGCTCGTGAAAAAAGCAGAAAAATACACTGAGAGAAATATCCTTTTCATTCAAAAGGAATTACATTAAACCAAAAGTTTTTGCGTTTTCTATATGGTCAACATGATTTGGTGTTTCCTTGAAAAGGAATATAATTTTAAATTCACGCATTTCTTCGCAAATAATATATTTTTCGTTGAAACAGTTTATTCTTTTAAGTGAAAGATATTGATAGTTGATTCAAGTCCTCTTTATTTTCAACTTAAAAACTATGCAGATTGGCAGAAAACCGCAAGCATGTTGATTCAAGAGGTTTTTCCTTTTCTTATAACATTTATTCATTTTTGAATTTAACCGTAAACAGAACAAAATGCCGTGATCATTTTTAATCGAAATGAAAATCAATTAGCTCTAAAAGCCCATGCACTAAGGAGGGATTTGCCGTTAGAATGTTGTAAAATCCTAGTAGAGTATTGGGAGTTGGTCGCAGTTGACCATTTTAGCACTCTAGTGTGCCGTTAAAGAAATCGTCCTTTCAATGGTGATGACTCCTATCAGATGCTGTTCTAGTAAATATACCAGATTAGTATGTTACGATCGTAGTTTCCAGCCTATTTTGCGCGAAATATTATCTGTTACTGGAATGAAATAGGAGATGCGCCATCTATGCGACAATTTCTCTACTACACCTAAGTATATCTGCTCATCAGCTGTACTATATGGGGAGAAAACTGCTATACGAAAATAAAATGCGAAATTGATTTTTATTTCCATGTAAATATTTAGTTAAATTAATAAATACTGCGCTAGCTTCAAATAAATCTACTAACCAAATTATTTGTTTGATTGAATACAGGAATATTTTTAATATTCCTAAATCAAGTACTAATTTAGTAACTGTAACCAGATGCATGAAAAAATGATCGTTTTTCCCGTGTATAACAGTTGTAAAACCTTCAAACACTGCTATAAAGTTCCTTGGCTTATAAGTAAATCAGCATTAACTGAAAAGATTCCAATTACCTCTGAAATTTCTCTAACCTCGCGTGAAAAATATTCAATTTTGTTCATTATTGTTTGTATATCTGCACTGTTGAAAATATTACGGTGTTGGCGTTAATTTTGCGCTAGTCAAATATTTTAGTGTTGATTTTGCCAAACTTTGCCAGACGAGTTGACTACGCGTATTTAATACAACAGAAATTACTAGAATTTCGTATGAATTCTTTGTTCAGATATGAGGATTGACTATTTTTCTAGACATTCAGAAATAGTCAATTCTCATATCTGAACAAAGAATTCACATGAAATTCTAGTAGTTTCTGTTGTATTAAATACACGTAGTCAACTCGTCTGGGAAAGTTTGGAAAAATCAACACTAAAATATTTGACTAGCGCAAAATTAACGCCAACACCGTAATATTTTCAACAGTGTAAGCACAGTTTTACTAATTCAATGATGCCTTTTTGCAGTCCAAGTTTTGCAGATCTTTATCTTCTAATTTATTTGAAAAACTGGTTGTTTCCAATCCAATAAAGTAAATCTGCAAGCTTCAAGAGATAAATTCGTTCTTTGAATTTTAATGCACTTTCATGTGAACAGTGAATTCTTTCATTGTTTTAGGACTCATTTTTGGTTCAGTGTGCTTCAAAATGTGCTTTCATCGCTGAAACAAACCTAAAACAAGTTGAAAACGATATTTCCTATGCTTATTTAAACAATTTGTAACGAAAATACCGATTTCCAGAATTTTAAGTCCCTGTCGTTGTGCTCCCTCGCCCACTGAAAGCGCTTGGATTTCATCGCCATTGTTAGCTTTGGTTTCCTAACTGGTCTACACGACCTGAAACCCAATTCCTTCAACTTCCGCCGTATGGCACACACAGACACGTTAATATTTAACTGATTTTTGTTGTGTTTTGTGATTGCAAACAGGAAGTCCTCCAAAACCACATGATCCATCAGTTTGAGGACTGGTTTCCAAATGGAGAGCCGTTCGTTTTTATGCAAGATAGAGCCTCCTGCCACACTGCTCGGTCCATTAAAACATTTTTGCAGCTGAGTAACGTCCCTCTTCTTAGCTGGCCAGGCAATTCCCCAGACATGAACCCAATCGAAAATGTTTGGAAGTTGGTAAAGCGAGAGGTAGCAAAGGAAGCCATTACCACCAAAACCCAGTTAATAGAAAAAAAATTATACATATCTGGAATCGTCACCCACGTATGCAGAAGATCGTTCAGAACTGCATTAATAGCATGCCACGGCGAATTCAAGCGTTAATCATCGCTAAAGGTGGGTCCACCAAATACTGATTTTCTTCTAAAATTTATACAAATGAAGTTTTTATTTTTTTTTATTAAGTTTAAATTAGTTTTATTCTGTTTGTTTAGCTACTAAGATTGCAAATTAAAAAATAAAACATTTTTATAACAAAATAATGATTGTTATAAAGTCAACAGTCGGAATAACTGAAAAAATTCAAGTGCGTCTAATATTATGGCCAGGGGACTGTAGTTAGGAAAAAGAGAAACTTCTTGATTCAAAAGGGTTTTTTGTCAATCTGCATAATTTTTAAAACCAAAATAAAGACAACTTGAATCTGCACTATCAATATGTTTCACTTAAAAGAATGAAGTGTTTGAAGAAAAGATATATTATTTCCCAAGAAATGCGTAGGTTTAAAATCCTTTTGAAGGTAACTTCAAATCATGTTGGACATAAGTACCTACAGAAAATGCAAAAACCTTTGATTGATTTAATGTTTAATGCAATTCTTTTTAAATAAAAAGGATGTTTCTATCAAAGTAAAAATGTGCATTAGCTATACATTATTCCAAAAATACTCAGACGTAATTTTTTTTTTATCATTCTGACGATTATGATTGGCTCTAACAAATAATTTAGTACAAACTCATCACTTTAGTGAATGCCACATCGCCATTGGTCAATGACGTATGTTATATACTCACGCATAGTTTGACGAAACATTAAAATGGCGGCTGCAAAGCTCGTCTAAAAATAAAAAAAATCCCATCCCACACTTTATTAAACTCTTTTCTCAGAGCATACGGTCTCGTATTTTTTTCCCATCACCGCATACCTCCTTAATTTTCCCTCATCGTTCCTGGGCATTTGATCTCCGACGGTCGGCCATTTTATATCTGCCTGCCGCGCGGCCGTGCGGAGAGTGAGGGGCGTTGCCGCTCCATCCCCACTCCTCGCCAGACCGAGGCCGACGTTGCGATGTGTTTACGAAACGCCGCGCTCTCTATAGAACAGCGGTCGACGACGTGCGATCGTGGCTCCATCTCTGTTTCCAGTTGGTAAACCGGCCGCTACGTTCGCGATGGCGCCAGCTGTCCGGTCTCCGGTGATCGTGTGCCGTAATCGCGACTCTCGTCCTAATTAATTTTTAATTCCCGTGAAACTCTCTGCTGGTTGCAGATTAAACGTTACGCTGTATAGTTAAACGTAATGCCTGGGCCGAGTATATTAGTTTTACTGTGGAGCTATCCGGAGGGGCAGGGAGGGGGGAGGGTTATTTGAGAGTAGCACTTTGTATTTGCTTCGTCTATGTGTAATCCCTCTGCGTTTCTAGTAGAAATTTAGCGCTCACCGTCGGTCATGTTTTATTAGATAAATGTTGCGGTGTTTGGGGAAGCGACGAGATTTGTCTGATGCTTGAATAAATCGTTTTGAAATTATGTTGGACTTAAACCACAGTTTAAATTTGTAAGTTCATATATGCACTGAGAAAAAAAGGTTTTAGTAAAACTTTTATTACCAAATTTGTATTAACTCCAAATAAAATTAATACAATACCATCAGAGAATAAATTTAACTCTTCTTGACTGTTTTTCTTCTTTAAACTTAAATCGGCAGTATAAGTTTATAAAACATATAAGTTGATTTATTGTGTGCATGGTGCAGGTTTTATTACACTGTTGAGAGATTAGGTTTTGTCGTTTCGACAAATAACTACAAACATGTTATTGAAGGTATTCCTTAAATTATGTGATCTAATTTCCTCACAGACATTGTGGATAGATACCTTCAGTAAGTTCTTCAATTGTATGAGGACGATTAGTAAATATACTATTTTTTAGGTGTGGATAAATGAAATAATCCACAATTGTCAAATTTGGAGATCGTGGAGGAAAGATGATTTGTACAAATCAGGTATTTACAAAATATATATATTGGGCAAACTAAAAGATCAATTAAAACGCGTTACAAGAAGCATTTGGCTCATCTTAAATTTAGAAGGTTTGACAAATCTAGTGTAGCCCTACATATGCTTGAAGAAAATCATAGAGTTGGCAATGTAAAGTTAGTTAAGAACGTAAACAACTATGTGCAATTAAATTGTTATGAGGGTATGGAAATATATAAAAACAAACATATTTTAATGAATTCAGATTTACACTGTTGAAAATTTTAACACTTTTTTGACTAATTTAATAGTCAGGAGAGGTCCACACTGTTTTCGTGTTATTTTGTCGAGAACTATAGAAGTTTAAATTTGACGAACAAAGATAGTCCAGTATTGTCTATTGCTAAGGGGTTATTTTGTCCAACTAACACGTGGAATTATGATATACTTCTAGTCACATTTTATTTGATCTAGACTAGACAAATTTACTAGCTGTTTAACTAAATGAATGCGATCTATTGGATGATTTAACACCGCTTTCTAAACACGTCTTTTTAATATGCAACTCCTATTTCTTAGTGCTATAATATTCTCTCTTTAAGACGTTTTCTCAATTATAAATATGCAGAACCACTCATTCAAAAGTTTTGATTTCAACTAAACGTACTAACTTTAAAATGATTTTTTGAGAACCATTATAAAATTAAGAGAATGTTTATGCTATTTGACTTAAATCTGAACT